>DWHO01001857.1:0-14387 GCA_018247575.1 Eurytides lysithous rurik | reverse complement strand
GTAAAAGACCTTAAATAAGGAGTTACAAAAGGCGGACTTAATGTCTGTAGGCATTTTCTCCCAGTCAACCCAGGATGTGGCGAGAAATTATGATAGGTGTAATATTGCCAACATAATTAGTCAGGCAGTGATGTCGTTTACCTTTAGCCACACAACTTGCGCATCTCATCACATTATCATCCAAAAAAATAATAATTTAAACGTATCTGACTTACCGATCGAAACTTTCTAATAATCATCGAAGAAATTACAATAATTTTAATGTTTTACTTTTAATATACACACACTGCTCGACTAATCGATTGGATGTTTAATGGCTCCGCAGTTGTATGGTCACTTGGGAACGTTTAACGCGGCTTTATCCACAAATTGGAGTAACAACGTAAGTTCTTTAATGTATTTCGAAATAGAAGATACAATACGGAGCCACCAGGGATCAGTTCCTTCGCAAACAACGCCCCTGAGGTCATCGCTCCATCTAGTGGGGTATCGTCCTGCGTTGCCAGTGTAACATCTCGAGTGGCTTTCTTCCCCCATGATTGTAGCCGACCCATTTTTATTTCATTCCGCTAACACTTTAACTACGTGGTAACATGACTGTCTTCTTTAACATTAGCACCCGAACGAGGTGAAATAAGTAAAATTAAACAGAGGAGATTTTATTGTGACTGACTTACACAGTGAAATATTATACTCATTATAAATATCTGTTTATTATTACGTGAAGAGAAAAATAATTAGAATGGAATTTGGCAGAGTTATAGTTTATAGTTTTGTGGACATTATTTTTTTCATAAAATATATATTAAATTTTGTAAGCTAATTCGTTTATTGTTTTCGTTTATACCATCAATGTGAAACACTTTATTTGTCAAATATATGATAGATATCATAGTCAAAAAACTATATTATTCAATTGCTAAAAAGGTCTCTCAAGTAAGCCTCCTTGGTCGATTTCGACCATTAAGCGATCGCTAGTAATTATAAATACGTATATTCATTTTTTAGCAATAGTGATCTATATCAAATCAAATCATTATTGACTTACAATAATGTCTACAATTTTCTTTTAATAGAATAAATGAAGCTAATAGCAACACAACAGTGAGCTGTGGTAGATTAGTGTCTGGCGCTCGCTTTTCAGTATACTCGAGCAACCTGAGATCAAATCCCGGTACCGGCACTGATGAATCTGTTAATTAATAATTACCGTTTTAAATGTTGATTTACCATATGCTGAATGGACATGGAAAGACATCGTTAGAAAATCTACGTATTTAAGAAAAATAATAAAAGAAGAATCTTAAATATGTAAAGTCCGTCAATTCGCAGTCGGGCCGCTTACAGCCTCTGTATAGAGGAGGCCTGTGTCCAGTAGTTCAACATACGAGTATATACTGCTGTTACTATTTACTACTCATAGCGATACGCTTATTGATAACAATGCAATGCTACACAATATCTTATAAGTCTCTTTATAATGACTAGGCAAGTCAAATTATAAAAGGTTACTAATTTATATACCGGTTAAAGATTCTAGTACAAAATTACAGAGAAAAGAATTATATTCACTTTTGTAATTTGGTTAAATAATAAATATTAGCGACTTTATCACACAATTATATAAAACATAGATCCTTTAGTCCTTTTAGTTTATCTTAAGAACATTCGTCATAATGTGTTAACATTAATATCGTATTTAAAAAAATACTTTCGCACATTATAAGGTTTTGCTTTTGCATTCGCACAATATAGGCATTTCATAGCCTTAGTTAGACTTTACTTCAACAACCGTTTGTGTCATGTTACCAAAAGCCACAAGCTCAACGCTTGGAGAATTTGTGAGCTTATAAATACTAAAATACCAGTGAGCCGCTTTGTAATAACAAGGTATCTGTTAAAACAACATCGACTCATCTCATTGTAGCTAATTCTTGGCGAAATATGCGTATATTGTTGTATTTTGTTCGAAACATGAATTTAATCTCTATTGAATAATGAAAGCTATACAATGAAAACATCACCGCCTACTTAAATTTATAGAACTGTAGAATAAAATAGTAACACATATATCATTAGCTAAGAACAATAAGTCTTCCTGTGTTGTAAAATAAACGACTTTCCCGGAATAGTAGGACAGAATGAACGCGATGTAACTCGACCTCGGGAACAATGCAAGATAAGATGGTCGGAGCAACTTTTCTCATGACCCCTTTACCCCACTCATACGTTAGATAATAAGAGACTAATAGAAAAGTATGCCTGTCGTATTAAAATTGATATTAAACGTCACTAATTTAACGCATTCTTTTAAAAAGATTTTTTTCTGAATATTTAAACATGTCAATTATTAAAAGCATTTTGCTCAAGCAAATTAAGGGGGAGAGTTAAAGAATAATTTTATAAAATCAATTTTTCAGTGCCTAACCTAACTTATATGATGAATTTTCAGATATCAAGTTTTTGTTACTTTATATGTAAAGAGAATCGAAGAAAACAACACCTTTGAATAATAAGATAGTTAAAAGACGACCTTATAGAACAGTTTAGTTTAGAACACAGTTTGATTATACAATTAAATTTCTTCGACGACTTTTAACACGCGGATAATTTAATCAGTTGATGCGATATTCGTGGACAGATGCAGCTTAGGGACCTTCAAGATTTTTGCCTACTCCAATCTCAAACACCGGCAACGAATTGCAAGTCCTCTGATGGCTTATTCGCGTCGTATTATTTAACGAAGATTATGTGGTACATCCCCACTGTTGTGTGATTCGAACGGCTTGTGTAATCAGCTTTTATCGGTGCTAGAGTCACGCAGCTACTCCCGCTGCTGAATGGGTCGGCTCGAACCGGACAAATATCACGATCTCACAGAAAATCGGCGTAAAGTGGAAGTGTTTTAGCTTCCGCGTTTCGTCCGGTGAGTGAGGTGGCCGGTAGCCCATCCCCCGCCCTTTCTCCCACTCTCATTCCCCTCCCTCTCTCCTCCCCCCTTTCAAAAGTACTCGCCCTTAAAGGCTGGCAAGATATCTGTAATTTTGCAAATGTGCATGGGTGGCGGTGATCACTTACTATAAGGTGAGCCGCTTGTTTGTTAGCCAGCCTGATCTAATAAAAAAAAATGCGTCGCGGATTATGATTTCAATTCCCACCGATTATTAAGAAAAAAAAATGTGCACTATGATTCTAAAGCGTCGGACAACAGTGCGACAAATGTTCCTACACGCTCGATCCAATAAAACGACAATAACCGTTGCGTTCGAAAAATCGTTACGCTGTCGTGTCGTGGCCTTGACGTATAAACGGATCGAGGCAACTACAGCCGCGAAGCCTACGGGGTCAAAGACCTCTGGTTTCTGCACGCCGTTTCCTCGGCAAATTAAACTTCGGCAGTGGCGTACTAACTCTCTTTGATGCGATAATTTCGCAATAGTATTTTCACCTGCAAAATTATACGTGTGTTTAAAACTTTTCAAATTATGAATACATTGAGTTTATTACGATTTGTTTAAATGCATAAAACCTTCAGAGAACCGCAAATTATAAATTTGTGTATTATGACTCATGTCTAATGTGTGTTATGTATGTCAAACAATCTTGAAGTTAGTATAGTCTAAAATAATTAATTTTGAAATTTATTTCTTAATTTTGTGCGAATAAATGTATAAACTAAACAGTATTCAAATATTTGTGCTTACATATATTTTTCAAAATAGCTTATTGGAATTTTACTGTTAAATATATTTCGGTAATGTTTATCGTTTTTTTTTACATTTCTCGTATATAATTAATATTTAACAACAATGCTGTTGATCACCGAATTAAATTGTAAACCCTCAAAATTAAAACAAACGGTCAGCATGTCGACAAGCACAAATGTGAGGTAACAAACACAATTTCCGCATGTCATTAAACTCAAATATGATATAACATGTACAATTTCCAAATTCTTCTAAAAATAATTCCTGCATCAACATGCGACTTTGATTTTACTTTTAGAATGTCCGTGATATATCGAAGTTTAGAGTTTAATAACTAATTTTATTAAACTAAACTTCAATATAAGCAACATCAAAATCGTTTAATAATCAATAAAGATATCGCATAACATACATACCTAACAATTGAAATTAACTAAGAGTCCTCTATTTTGCAGTTGGTTAAAAAAGATAACCTCACAAGCAAAAGCCATAGTAGGCACCTTATGAGAAATTAAAAAGCTTACAAAGCGAATACAGCAATATCCTTGATAAGTCGATGCAGGTCAACACTATTCGTTGACAAAGGATACTCGACAGCGAAGCCTTTCCCTAATGAGGAAGCCGGTATCATCGAGGAGGCGTTGAGTCAACTCATACCATTTTCCCTTCAATAATCAAAGGCTAAGCCAGTTTTAAAATTGCAGTTACAGACGAAAAATACTCTAAACGTCACATTTTTTATCTGAAGTATATTAAATTGGTATTTTGTACCTGATATGTTAATTGCAGCGGCGGTTCTGCCATACTAGCCCAAAAGCCCGGCTTACCCTACTAAGGAGTAAAATTTATAAATAATAACTAGCACTTTTTAAATTTGAGTGTTGTGGGAATTATGTGCTAATTAAGATTTATAAAATTTACACCTTAGTAGGGCAGGCCGGGCTTTTGGGCTTGTACGGTAGTACCGCCACTGGTTAAGTGGTAGGATTCTTTTGTAGAGTCCGCTTGAAGTAGTGTGGTGTGGAGTGGTACCACCACTGCATTAGAAGTTACTAAGATATTACACTACTGTATCTTGGTTAAAAAATATAACGTCTTTCAGTGGTAAAGACACGCAGCAGATCTCGCTGCAGAATGAGCTGGTTAGAATCGGATCGGTATCACGACCCCACAGAAAATCGGTATGAAGTGGAAGTGGTTGTACTTCCGGGTTTCTACCGGTGAGTGAGGTGGACGGTAGACCAACCCTCCCACCTCCGTCTTCCCACTCCCTCCCCCTCCCATAACACATAATTTTATATAGACGTGGGTAGACATATGCCTGGCAATATAATTTTTTTATCTTTAATTATATATAATTAGACTCACAAATATTTAATTTAATAAGATAACGTTACAGTTATTTTATCAAGCTTTATTGTTGTTTCCGTTTTTAAAATATTTACACATACATCTGAGGTCAAGGGCTTGGCACATAAATAAAATAATGATAAGATTAGGTATTACGAATAGCTGATACCCTTATTATATACCGCCGCTGTAACGTCCAAATGTTTAATATAGAAGCCGAGGCGACAATGCATTGTTGTTTGAATTATTCAACGGACAATTGTAATGAGAGGGGACAATTTATAATCTTCGAGAAAAACGTAACGTAGACTTTTTGAGAGAAATACGTGAAATGTGTTAATATGATTTTATGTACACCTTTAATATGGAATTATATGACATGGTAGCTCAGTACTAACTTCTAAATCGTAGCTTCCTAACAGGAGCGGTACCGTTCCATAGTGGGTGATGGAGCTTTTTGTGGGGGTGATTAGAGCGAAAAAGAGAAAGAGATAGAGATAGAATTAATCTTTAATTTGTGACTATCAATAGATAATAGGCAGACGTAAAATTATGTTAAACACTTTATGTAAAAGGAGGCGTCGGAATTCTATTTCTTGAAAAGGGGGTAACCATAAAAGATGGGGAACCCATGTTCTAAAATCTTGACACCGCTAAGCTGTGCTCGTTATCTTATGATCTACACTGATCCATCATTACAAGACCCTTTACTTCTCAAAATACATTACCCTTCAAACCACAGTAAATGAAAGCATGCGGTACTGTACAGTTGGACTCTAGATCGATATGTAGGTTCGATAACCACCGAAAATATTCACAATTTCCAACGACGCCAATAGATTAATGATAGTAGTAATTTAATTTTTCATTACCGAATGTTTGTAAACGATGTAAAGTGGAATCGAACATCACCACGGAGTTAGAGTAGGGCCACGCAGCAGCTCTCGTCGCCGACATGGTCCGAATGGGTCGGCTCGAACCGGATTAGTACCACGACCTCAGAAAACCAGCGTGAAGGGAAGAGTGTTTGTGCTTCCGTATTTCTTCCGGTGAGTGTATTAGCCGATAGCCTGCCCCTTCACCTTCTCCCTCCCTCAACCTCCCACTCCCCAAATGATGTCCAAGCGGCTTACCTGATAGTTATCGCTAACCATCAAGTGAGCCGCTAGCTCGTTGCAGCATTTTTTTTCCGAAGGGAAATCTTCAAAAGATACTGCCTTCTGGGGTGAAAGCAGAGTTATGTGGGGATTTTACCCGCTAAAATCCCCTCGGCGGCCATCTTCAGTGCATTTTGACGGATTCCGGGATCTCCTACGGAACGCACCGCTACCCCTCTGCACAAAAACGTTTGTACACTCCAAAGGAGACTTAGTACCCCAGTGTAATCTAAAGCATGGCACCACTAGATGCTCGTTTACCGCCTAATCCACAAAAAAAGAAAGAGTACACACTTAGCTTTGGGCTCGTCATCCCGAGATTTGAGGTAGAATATAAATATGCCAATGCTAGCGAATCCAATTGCCCTTTAGATTGGAACACAAATACTTGCACATGAATTACTAGCGATTGCTACACAACTCCAGACGGACTCCACAAGAATCCTTCTTCTGAATGTGAAATGGAGATATGAGATTACTTAAAGACATTACTTAATACGCGGTGTCGTCAAAAAGAACATCGAACTTGTGGCGTCACAAAAAAATCAAAATGGCGGGCGAAGCAAATTGGAACACTACTCTTTTAATTCCCTTTTTAACTTTTTGTCACGGCAGACGTATTTCTAATTTTTATTTCTAGTGATTAGTATCTCGTTATTACAGGATGAAATGTTTAAATGTTTCATTGCATTTTTTTTAATAACTGAGACTTTATACAAGAGGGGACTCCGGCAATTTAATACTTTCCTGAACTAATAACTAACTCCTAAGCAGTGGTGGTACTACCATACAATCCCAAAATCCCGGCTTGCCGTACTAAGGAGTATTTATAAATCTTAATTAGCATGTAATTTCCGTAACGCTCAAATTTAAAAATAAATTATTTGGTAATTATGTGCTAATTAAGATTTAAAAATTTTACTCAAGCCGGGCTTTTGGGCTTGTATGGTGGTACCGCCACTGCTCCTAAGTACTGTACCGACACACAACGAATCGAATAAATATTTACACCGCGAACGTGTTTATACAATTTATTTGTTTGCACTAACTTCGGTTTGTGTAAACAGTTCTTTTCTGTTAAATAATACTATAGTGCACGACTGTCTGTTGGTATGAGATATATAAAAGGGTGACAGGGATAGCGATATCAGGAAAGAAGTTAGAACAGAATTACAATAGAGACAAAAATAGCAAATGGATTCATTTGTCATAATGTAATACTTTCTAATCGACTTCAAAAAAGAAGAAATTTTTCAATTTGACTGAATTTTTTTTATGTGTTACCTCATATCTTCTTACTGGGTATACCGATTTTGATTATTCTTATTATATTTGAAAGCTGGTGCTTGTCGTGTGATCTCATATAAGGTTTAGCGAGATTTGACGAGGAGTATTTGAGTTCTCCCTAATTATGCGTATTTATGTTGTAAATTGTACATCGCAAGGCTACCTCAAAAAGTTAAGGTTTCCTCAGAAATTTCATTCTGATTGCACCTTGTACTGCGAACATGTGCTTAAAACTAAGTAGGGTTTATGTGAAGTCGGTTAATACATTTTATAAAAACTTTAAATTATATAGATGACATTGAATGACGAACTTAACGTAGAATCAAGCGACTGTGCCATCACTAAGTTTAAAAAAAGACAATTTATGCAATAGCATAAGGCACGCTACATGTCTGTTACTTTTTCCATCAGATCTGATGGAGACTATAAAAAAACAAATAGTACATTGACATTCAGCATAATATTATCAAACTATGCGATTACAGTCTCCTCAGTGGAGAAAATGAACCCGCTGTGCGACAAATACTTAGAAGTGTCAGTAAGCACGAACAAGAGCACGTGGCCTACCAACAAAGAAGGAACTTTGATCCCGCACGCACGTGCGCTGTTGGAAACAGCAGGCTTACTCCCGACGCGTTCGAGTTCTGAATCAATCGAGTTCGAATTCGGATTTACGTCATTTCGTACTCTTGAATTCGACACTAGCGCACAATCGAACTGTGGCTCGCATAGGAACTAACTGAGATCGAAAAATCCGTTAGGATCGAGATTTGCGTACTCTGCACTCAATCTGACAGGTGTCTGGTGGTAACAGAAATTCTTGTCCATGACAATACAATGTTACTTAGTGTTTTGAAAATATTTAAAAAAAAACATACTCCATTAAGCACTGGGTGGGCCCAGAGATAAAAAAACGGATCATTTAAACGCTCAGTAATTTCTCTGAATAAAACATAATGAGAATTACATCTAAAGTCGCATCTAGGATATCAAAAAATCTACATCCACGACATCTCTAATTCATATCTTAGAACTATTGTTCTAAGATAGTCGAGGGATAGTCGAGATTTTCTCGTTCAAATAGCATGTTCAAACAGTGTTCTTGGTGACGCGTGAAGTCAGATATTAATAAGATAGTTTATTTTATAAAAATACTGTATATAACTAGTTACTAGGCAATATTTTATTAAAAGTATATCTCATCAAAATATGTTAAATTATGTTTTTGTGATATATTAAAAAAATAAAAAAGTGCAATATATTATATTATATATGTAAAGATATAAACGTATCGATATTGAGAAAATATCGATATGTTTATCCAATATGCATCACTATCTGGAAAATTACTAATTTGAGAGAACCGCGCCAAAAGTGACATCGGTTTGTTTCGTAAATGTTTTTTTGATTTGAATTTAAAATTATCTTTAATAAACAATACAAAAAGTAGTCATATCTTCCTTTTCTTTTGTAATACGATTATTATATTACAAAATAGCCGCTATGGCTTATAAATTATCGGAAGGTTCCTTAGAGGTTTGTATCGAAACGTCGGTTTAAATACGACGTTGTTATACATTTTCAAATTATTTTTGTTTTATCCAGGTAAATGTTATTTGGTTTTTACGTTTTTATCCAGGTAATTATGAATGGCGGCCATTATGATAAGCCGGTAATGCAAGTACTAGGTAGTAAAAAAATTCAAGGAAGCGGAGCTAATGAAAGGTTCAGACTATTAGTATCGGATGGCAAACATTCGCACAGTTTTGCCATGCTTGCTACTCAATTAAATGATAAATTAATAACCGGCGAATTATCCGACTACTCAGTAGTTCAGATAGATCGTTTTGTAACGTCTCTATTGAAAAATACAGGCAAAGGAGAAAAGTGGGTATAATTGTTACAATTTTTTAAGAATAAAAACTTTCTTGTTTATTACACATTCTTAAAAACATTTTCCTTTCTAGACGTGTCATGATAATATTAGACATCACAATTATAGCGCCAGGCGCAGAAGTTGGTAAAAAGCTGGGTAATCCTCAAACATGGACAGAGGAATCTGTAGCATCAACACCCGCACAAACAACCATGCAGGCAGTGCCTAAACCTAACCCTATGGTATCAGCCCCCAGTGTTAAAGCTACACCAAATCCAGCCCTTGATTCCAGTATGCTATCATCACAAATGACACATCCCATTGCAAGTCTTAGTCCTTATCAAAACAAGTAAGAGTTATTTTATAATGACCACAAAATATAAATTTATGATGTATAGTGTCTTGTAATCATTAGTAATGATATTTAATGTACTGTAATTTCATGATTCATTTTGACATGTCACAACATGCTTG
This sequence comes from Eurytides lysithous rurik, assembly GCA_018247575.1. Taxonomy (NCBI): domain Eukaryota; kingdom Metazoa; phylum Arthropoda; class Insecta; order Lepidoptera; family Papilionidae; genus Eurytides; species Eurytides lysithous. Next base: position 4,536 of record DWHO01001857.1, on the reverse strand, counting down.
CAAAACAGAAAAAATGTTCAATATCCTGAAATAGTCAATCATACTTTTTTGTTACAAATTTTATGAAATGAAAAGTGGTTATACATTCAGAATCCAATTTCCAGGCATAGTGCAGTGTACTTAAAATCAATATTTTTCATTTCCTTTGATCAAACAGTATATAAAAAGTATAAATATAAAATTACACAGTAAAGTTTACTAATATTATGATTTATTATAAAGTGTAATTTTTTTTTAAATGCTTTCCCTATTTTAAGAAGAATATCTTGTGTTATAAGGGCGTTTTACATACATAAGTTTTACACAGACAAACACCCAGATCCAAAATTAAAATTTTTAGTTCATACAAATATTTGCCCTGGGTGGGAATCGAACCCACGACCTACGACGTTGGAACCAATAGCTTAGCATCTGCACTAAACGGTCATCAAAGCTGAAGCCAATTGGATCTAAAAATTGTTTGGCAACCATCTGGCAATATGAAAGAATTGCATTCTATTCATTTTAGGCATTTATACCTAAAGACTATTTAGAAAAGATAAGTTTTTCAAATTTTACTTAAACCTTAATAATAATTTGTTTACAACTCTAGCTTGGATAATAAGTATATTATCCATGTGTAGTAACACATATTTATATATATACACATTGAATGAGCAGTATGATTTTTTTATAGATGGGTGATAAAGGCACGAGTAATGAGTAAATCTGCAATACGCACATGGAGTAATGCTCGGGGTGAAGGCAAACTATTCAGCATGGATTTATGTGATGAGAGTGGAGAAATCAGGGCAACTGCTTTTAAAAATGAATGTGATAAATTTTATGATTTAATACAGGTAATATATATCTTATTATATTTAACACTTAACAGACGGGCCATTTTTACCATTATAAAATTATTTGGTATACTTCCTAAAATCAAAACTACACCGTAGGAACGACAGGCAGAAAAGCTAACTAATGGCACCAAGAAAAAATCTGTAAAATAAAAAACTAACGCAACATACCCAAAATTTAAGCAAAACGTAGATCTACGTGGCCCGTCCTAGGAAGTCAGAATGGAAAAACCTAAATCTATGGGGCCTGTCTGTTAAGTGTTAACATATTTGTTATTTATACATTGTACTCAAAGAAATTATGAAAGTCATTAGTTCATTTCGAAGTTTACATAACTAAATAAATCTGGATGTCCAAACTACTATTTATTATTATCTGTTTTAGAAATGGCATCTTGCCTAAAAATTATAATTAAGTACATATGTTATAATATATACAATTACTGTTCACATCTTAAGTATGGTGTAAACTATATAACAACACTGAAGGGACTGTCCATTTTATGGCGTTATAGAGTTATTGTTAACTGGAAAGCAAAGTTGACATATTTAGGTTTCTTAGAAGTTTTCCCCTGGTCTTTTGCTTATAGAATTTTTCATTTTTCCATATTGCGAACATGGTAGAGCAACTAAATCCAAAGCATCTGCCAGCTTATCTTCCCTCCTGCTTCTAATACACATATCAGTAAAATGTATGCCAATACAGAGTAATTTTCTCTTACTAGCCATGTTTACAGTTTTAGTTTAAAAGTTTGTACTAACAATGGTCTATATGTGCAAGCAAACCAATTTGTAAAAAAGAGGACATATTTTATTAGCAAGTTAGGTATGTATGATGCGGACAGTTGAGTTTTTTTCGAACTAGAATAATAAAGCGACAAAAGAATGTACACAGCTGTGCAATTTTAACTAATTTTGGCAAAAAAAAAAGCACCCATTAAGGGTGATTTTATTATTTACCATACCTACATATTTTACCATTATTTAGAGTGGATGTAATGCTATAGGGAGTGTCTCATAGTATGGAAGATAAGCTAAACTAACCAAAGAGGGGTTTACACTGTATTTTTAGAGTGTAGTAGTACTTAGATCACACATAACCCATGTTCTTCCCCCCTAATAAACATCTATATCAAATTCCATCATAACAATTGTGTTTTTGCTATTTAGAGATAAATATGGCCTATGATACCCATCTATTAAGATAGAATATTGTTCAAGGCAAGTAAAGCTTTCAAGTACTAATAAACATTCAACACATAATAAATAACAACATAATCTTCATTGAAAAATTCTTTAACACTTCTTATTTCAGGTGGATAAAGTTTACTATATCAGCCGTTGCCAACTAAAGACTGCAAATAAACAATTTACTCATCTAAAGAATGATTATGAGATGACTTTCAATGCTGATACAGTAGTTGCAGAATGTATGGAAGATGTTGCATCAGTTCCTTCGATCAAATACGACTTTGTTCCCATTAATGAAATAGCTAATAAAAGTCCTGACACTTTGCTTGGTATGTCCTTATAATTTTTATATATTATTTTATTTCTTATACCAAATGACATTGAAACTTGTATTATCACAGCTGCTTCTTTTACTTCTCTATATGTTGAGAATTTCTTGTGATATCTATACTAAAAATTAACAGTAACTCATTTCTGTATATTACCTACAATACCTCTTAGATAATTTGCACAGCTTTATGTAAATTGTGAGGAATTATGAAAACTTTAGAGTTCGAAGTGTGCACAAAGGTTTTGGTGGGACCTCAAAAAATCTATTACAGTTTTGTTTCAGTTTCTTTCGTCTGTTCTTCTCAGGACTGAGGCATTTTTTCGAACAGGTAGTAGAATCTTTAGGCGTCATAAAGTGATTGTAAACCATTCCAATTTTTAAAAAGAAATTTTGACTTTGATCTTCCATGCCATAACAATAAACAATAAAGTGACGTTTAGTGGAATTGTTCTTATTTCCGGGCTTCGTTCGGTGAGCGAGGTTCCCCCCCCAAGGCAGCCACTAGTCTGCCCTGCCTCAGAAGACTTTATTATATAAATACACAAACTGCCAATATTTATGCATGGTTTTCGATTTCAGATCTTATTGGTGTATGCAAATATGCAGCAGATATACAGGAATTAACAGCCAAGAGCACAGGAAAACTTTTAAAGAAACGAGAAGTGACCCTTGTGGACTCTTCAGGTGGTGCAGTAAGTTTTAAACTAAATGAAAATACATTTTAAACAAAGTGCTTATGTTATTTTGCTACTTTAGTTAAATATTTCTTCGTACCTGAGCTGCCACAGTAATGTACGAATTTCACTGCTGGCATCCAAGATACTTTTTGTTCGCAATTAAAATATTATAAAGAAATTGGCTTAAATTATTTTTCAGAAAAGATAATGTTTAAAAATTTTTGTAATCCACCACTTTGCAATCGAGTTGAAACAGACCACGTCCTTACATTAGCACAAGTACTTTCAGTATCTAAAGGGTAACTACACTGTTGCCTTACAAAATGAGTATTAATTGAAATATGATTGAAACAGAAACAAACAAATTGTATAAAAGGATGACTAATGTTTTTTGTAATACTTCAGATAATAGATCTTTTATCTCTTTTTCTTCTTTTAAAAACGCTGCCCCTCATTTAAGTAGAAATATTCCACACGTTTTCTCCATGCCCCAGGTTAACTGGGAGAGAATGCCCAATGGCATTAAGTCCACCCCTTGTAATTCTTATTTATAAGGTAAATAAGAATTACAAAGAGTGCAATAAAGTATAAATGAATATGTAAATAAATATCTTTTGTCATAAGAGCTTTTTACATACATAAATTTCACAAGGAGAAATGCCCAGATCCAAACCATTCCATCCCAAAAACAAATGTTTGTAGTTAGTTAATGTTTGTACAAATTTTTGCCAACTTCGCCAATCAGGTCATCAGACTAAATATTATAAATAAGATGTGATGAATGATCAGCGCGAAACCGAATAAGTACCACAACCGCATAGAATATACACATTACACTGTTTCCATAGTTCCCACCTTCAAAGCTGGGAACGCATTTGCAGCTCTCCATTGTTGCAATGACCATGAGCAGCAGTGCACTGTTTACCTCTTACTCCATAAAAAAAATCTTATGGAAGGCTATTCATGTAGCATTTAACTTGTTCAGTGTTTGCATTTATCACTATAACTCCAATAAAAATTGAATTCCACCAGAAGGCCAAAAGAAAAGTTAAAATTAATATTAAATATTACTTGATCTTATTTCAGATTGTCCTGACATTATGGGGAAACGAGGCTGAGAAATTCGATGGAAGTACAAACCCAGTAATAGCTGCAAAGGTAAGTTATTAATATGTGTATGTATACAGTAATGCCCCGCTTTATGCGAGGGATACGTTCCGGAAAGAATCGCGTTAACTGAAATTCTCGTATATCGAGGTTTAGGATTAAACATAGTCAAAATTTAATATGTTCAAAAAAATACGAATCATTTTAATCAATCATTTTAATTTTAAGAACACCTAATGCAATACATACTATAAATTATTTTTTATGAAAAAATATATCTATTGTCTTTTGGGTAGCGTTTTTTTTACGTTCTCGTAAAATACGTTCATAACACCCAACACTGTTTTTAATTGTTTGACACACGGTCAAGACACGGTCATCATTATTGTCT
>DWHO01001856.1:0-14388 GCA_018247575.1 Eurytides lysithous rurik | reverse complement strand
TCTCACGAACAAAATGTAAAAATGACGATTCAAAAGTGCTTGTAAAGGCCTATTTGAATAAAGATAATTTGATTTGAATTACCATCATCAAGTGATCATTTACTAACGGAAACTTATTAAAAACTTTTTCCCTTTCTTCCCAGCTAAAATATTCTTGGCTTTCAAATAACAGTCCAATTCGAGTGAGGTCTGACTGGGCTTCACAAAATTTTAAATTAATTAAAGCACTACTTGGACATTTAGACATAATTATTTTATTAAACTAAATAAAAATCTTTTATTAAATCGCACTGCAAGGTTATTATCATTGCCATCTTAAAATTAATATAGTTCGCAGTCATTAAACATCAACGATGACCCCATCATGATGATGATAACTTATTTAAAGTGATGATCGATAAGCAAACATTTTAATAAATTATTAATACTCTGGTAGAAACTTGATCGAAAAATAACGAACACTCTGCGTGTGGTTAGTCTGTGGACTAAGCGCATCAATTGCTTCCGCGCTTGCTTCAGAATAAAGATAAGTGAGAATTCCACAAACCGGAGCGCCACCCTTCCGCACCACCGCGGCGTTGTTTATCAGTGAGGGCGAAACCGAATCGATCCGTTACGACGCTAGGTTTGCCCGCTGATAACGTTTTGTAATTTTTTCAATAACCTCGTGCTATATACGCATTGAACGTAATCCAGTGGCGGTACTACCGTACAAGCCCGAAAGCCCGGCTCGCCCTACTAAGGAGTAAAATTTATAAATCTTAATTAGCACATAGTTCCCGAATAATTTATTTTTAAATTTGAGAATAGCGGGAACTTAGTAGAGCAAGACGGGCTTCTGGGCTTGTATGGTAGTACCGCCACTGTTGAAAAGGATAATATGTATAATAGGTATCAAATAAATATCATGGAACACACGCGGATTACTTGTAACATAATTAAAAAGAAGAATATATCAGGTATCAAATAAATATCAATGGACATCCCACACACGGCCACTTGATCCCAAACTGGACAGAGTTTTACTATAGTAACCATACAACTCACATATTTTTAATGACAACCAAACACAGAACAAACTGGCTCGTCGCACAAATATTTTAACCTCAGTGGAAAACAAACCCACGAACCTCGGCTTTGTATTCAGGGGCGTTAACCACTACACCGAGGGCTCAGCCAAAAGTACTGCTTAGTTAGCATTATGGTATCGTCTACAACTGCACCCAAAATGCAATATTACTACCTCTGGGGGGCTACGATACATCAAGATTCAAACCTCGGTCAGCCGTCATCGTTACAAGGTATGAAGCAAAATATGGGTCACCGCCCGCCCTCGTTCCGTACCGGGTCGTCCATCAACACATCAAACCGTGCCATTATGCCCTATTCACACAAACATTAGCCTCGACTGTGAAGCGCGACGCAAAGCATTATTAAAACGGCCAATTAACTCCGCACGGGACGTTGGGAGGTGAGAAATTACGACGATCCAACGTGAAACGCTGTATCCTCATTAAATGTGCCGAAATTGGACGACGGGACACACGATACTGTAGCGGCTGCGTGGCTCTACAGCTGTAAAGAAATCCACGACTTGTAATCGTAGACCGGGCACAAGATAATTCTTCAGGTTCTAGGTTTCAAATGGACGACCTCACGATCGCAAGTGACAACTCGCGGACCACTGAACCGTAATATACTTTAAAATAAATTTATTTCAATGGCAAATGTCTACCAAATGGCAAATGTCCCACCTACCGTGAATTAAAGTGATTAGTAAATTCATAGAACTCGGTGTTAGTCTATACATCAACGTACATACGACTTGCATGTAGACCAACATAACATAAAGGCTCGTATTCACTGAAGCGGACTAAAAAGTAAAAATAAATAAATATTAAAGACAATTTCAAGCACGGGTCCTAAAACAGGCACAGCTTGTACTATGGTAACCAGATAACATAGTAGAATATAAATATTATAAATGCATATTTAACACCCAGAACAAATACTTCTGCTCATCGCACGCATATTCTTTCCTGAGTGGGAATTTAACACGACTTTCGGCTTTGCAGTCAGGAGCACCAACCACTACACCAAAATTACTGCTTCCGATCATTTGGGTTTGTAACACTGTAATAGTAGGTACATCTCATATAGGGGCTTTAGTAATTCATCAACATAACCTTATTCCTGCCAGAAAGCAGAGTATTTTTTTGGAAATATATATACCCCTAAGGGTACGATTGTTTTTCGGAACTAACCGAATCTTATTTAATTGTCAGGTCATAAATCAGAGGCAATTCGTTGAAGGACATTTAAAGTCTGACCAAACACATGAGCTAAAATACAAGTAATGTCTCATCCGGCCTTAAATAAACCTACGTGGTTGGTCGATTTTTGTCCGTTTCCCCCCTCTACTCTCGGTCACCGCTCCAGTGGAAACTAAACTTAACCCGTTGTAGTTTAATCGTCAACGCAAACTAATCGTCCTGTGTACAAAACATCGAGTTAATTGCTCCTATTACCGTCAAGTTGTAAAATTACTGATGTCATTCGTATTAATTCGGTACACGCACCTACCTAGTGTGTGAGGCTGTTCACTTTATGGTAGGAGTTGTCACCGAACAGTAATTCACAAGGATACAGGATACATTTTGCAAATGCGTTGCCGGCCTTTGAGGTGGAAATTTTTGGAAGGAAAAGACAGGAAAGGGTGCCTCCCCTTCCTGTTTATAGGAATAAGAAGAGGTAGGATGGAAAAGGAAGGAGGAGGGGGGTAGGCCACCGGCCACCTTACTTCACGGCGAAACGCAGAAGTACAAAAACTTCCACTACAGACCGATTTTTTATGAGGTCGTGGAACTTATCCGGTTCCATTCGTCCCATTCAGCGGCATGGCTACCATCGTAAAAATATAAAGGCCATACCGTTAACATAATCGATGGGCATAGATACATTATCTAAGCCAACGTAATCAGGCAGTTTGAAACACTTGTAGTTCAAAATAGGCTATAGCACTTTGTTATAATGAGCAGTCGCGTCGCTTACCATAAGCCGACACGACTTGAAAGCCTCGCCGCCTAATTTTCCAAACAAGATATGGTAAGTGACCGCCTTCCATAGGCACTCAGATAACCAGATACGTTGGAATCGACTGGTGTAATGAAACACGAAACAAATTCCCATACTTTATGCATACCTCTCAGACCGTGTTGCCTCTCCAGTTGAGCTGGTCTAATGATCATGAGCTTAAGTCATAGTGAAGAATGGTGTGCATTGTATCCTTGCTCAGTAATAAGTCCATCCCAATGTTGGAATATTAAGTGACAAAAGCCCCTGATGACTTATTATGCAACCCCATCAAGGGGTTCTCGCCCAGTCTTGGCCAAATACCGCAGGGGAAGTGTAGAGAATGACAAAAGCCAGGCTCTGTGTCCGTTGCAAACAAGAGCACAAGGGATATCACTAGTCTGGGAATCAGTCATATTCAAAAACAGCTCATAAATAGCTCAACCTATTGGTTTATTTTATTAGCATAAGCTTTTTCAGAAAAACTAGCCCATACAACCAACAGGGGAATGTCTCTGCCATGGTAACATATAGGTAACTTCTGGTAGATTCCTACAAATCTAGTGTCACATTAGACATATGCCCAAAAATATGATATCTCATAAAATAATCTTAATTGGTTTAAATATTAGATGGTTATAACATCAAACAATTTAATGGCTAATGTGTGTACAATTTTTTTTAAACAGCCAGTAAAGGATTAGATATTCAAACTGATATTAACAGTGCACTTAAATTTTAGGTAATTATCATTTCAATTGTCACAAGCTATACTCGATACATAGGGACAATACATGCATAATAAAATACTACACACTTGTCATGGTCAGACAATGAATCTACATTTAAGCATGTCTTTATTAAAAAAAGGAATAAGGAAATATAAAGGAAAAAAATTGTCAAAGTATATAAACATTTTGTATTATTAGTCAAGGGAAAATTTTTATTACAGCATGAAATGAAAGAATATTAACAAAATAATTAAAAGTCAATTATGGTAGTGAATTTTAACATGTTTTAATGTTCAGATAACTTCTACTTATCATAAATAACACAATTAATTAACAATCTTTATGATGGTTACCTTGACATGTTTTAGAAATAAACTGTAGTTTTAGGTTCAGCTCTTAAAAGATTGTCAGAATTAGAATACACATTTGGAAAAATAAAAAACTTAAATAATTTAAGGCAAAATTAATATACCCAAATTTTGTGAAAAATTTAATAATTTTCATTACAGCAATTAAATAATATACATAAAAATAGTTATGTTGAATGTACAATATAATTTTTTATATATGTTGCATACATCATTACAATCATATACTGTATATTTATGTATATAATACATGATTATTCTTTATCCGATTTTTTGTCATATCTATTTACGTTTTTAAGTACTAAAATCAACATTTTTACATCTTGAAGCAAAATTGTAACTAATTTTTAAATAGAATTTTTATGTTAAGAAAAAAGTAGAGTCCAAGTATTCAATTACACTTAAATATAAACCTTATCATGCTCGCGAGTTTAATATAATATGCATTACAGTAAACCCTTCAAAATTATATTAAAAGATAACGTATTTTCATTATCGTGTGTTCGCGATAGGAAAATTCCGGGAATAACTGAATGAGTAATGGCAAAAATAAATATCTATAAAAAAGGTGGGGTGATTAAGACGATAAACAAATGTTGGCTTAGTGCGTAGGTACCCTCGGTGGGGGTCTGAACACCCCGTTTCGCATTAAAACTGCGCGATGCAATTTAAAGTACAAAGTCAAGGCCAAACGTTCGGTTTGCGCTTTCGGAATATACACGGTTTTAGATCACACCGTGTGGGGTCCCCCACGATGCGTGGAGAAAATCAATATCGTTCAACGACGAGCGTGCACCACCCGAAATTTACCTACGAATGCATTTAGAGCGTGTGCACAGTAGTTTACGCCGGTTTGCCATTCATAAAAAGCTAAGTAACGAGAAAGAAATTAGCTAATCGATGACCCGTGACGTTCGTGTTTACATTGCACGTAGTTCGAAAACAGCGATCGTACAACATAACACAGGCATGGCAAAACGATAAATAATCTTAACAGAAATATACTCGCGCGATTCAGATTTATTTATTTATCTACGTTCACGAAAGCTCCACGGTTTGATGAACCCGAAGCACTTACCTCATTTTGATGCAAGTATCCTTTGTCGAGATCAATCCTCATGCACTATTATTGCACGGCACGCAACAATTGTTCACTTATAAACTGCATATTATCACAGACACCAACGTACATTGCACTTATTATCGACTTACGGGCACGTCTGGCATCGGGGTGGCCATTTTCGTGTCAGAAAGCGCTTTTGGATTCACGTCCCGTTTTCACCCCGGCCGGAGAGCGATGAGCGAGAGGACGCTAGCACTGCGCCGAGACCGAAAGCGAATTAAAAAAATTAGCTCACAGTACCGCCGAGCAGATCTTCAATGGACATACCATGAATGTTGACGCAAAATAATGACCGCGAGCTTATTTCGCTACAACAGCTGTAGTCCGAAGCTGTATTGTGTACGGTGAATCCGCGATACGATCGAATACATCCCCCACTAGCCGAGCTGATATTACGGTACAACGTGTGCGATTCGGTGCTAGTCCGGAAATTAAATTTACATTTTCGTCCCTATTTGGCCACGCTCCCAAACTTGGTCGTATAATAACTATGCTCGCCGTCGACCAATCACCTCTCGGGACACTACTGTCTTCTCCTTTAATTCGTGCAAGTGGTGCCATCTACCGTACGATGTGACAGACTCTACGTCGATGAGTCGTGTAATTCGTAATTTATTGCAGTTGTATATAGTAACACAGACGCTGTTTTATTTTCCGTAAGGATACTATATAAATATAATATGCTCTATTTAGCTATTTCGCTTAAGCAGTAGTTTACATTTCTTCGAATATCAGCAAAACACAAGATTGTTAAATAAAAATTAACAATCCACTTATGTATTTTTAAGTGTTAACTATAGCAACAATTTCCAGCTATGCGTCAGTCAATTTGACAATCGCGAAGCTTTCCGAAAAGAATTCATTCTGTTTTTCATTTGATAAACAGTTCCATTTTCAAAAACGCTAAAAGGATGGTGGGCGCGATGCCTGTTAATTTAATGCCAAAATTTTGCAACGGCACGATGGAGAGCTGTAACGGGGTGGAGGATGAAATGCAGGTGTCCATTGGTAGCAGGGTGAAGAGTGGTGATGATTTTGGCACAGTGAAATATATCGGTGAAGTGCAGGGCTATAAGGGCATTTGGTACGGAGTTGAATGGGATGACGCTTCTAGGGGCAAACACGACGGATGCGTTGATAGCGTACAATACTTTAAGACGACCAAGCCTGGTGCTGCGTCTTTTGTCCGCCCCAACAAAATATCTCCGTGCCGGACTTGCGCGGATGCCATAAGGATGTACTACGGCGATCGTGAGGTATGTACATGGTGCCATTTAAACTCATTGCTCCACATTTGGTGAATGCAAGGTCCAAACACCCACACAGTCTTATAATGGCACAGTATTGAGCTTTAAACCAACTGCTTACAATTCATTATACAACCTCACCTGTACGAAATTTATTATTTGATATATATATTCTCTGAAATTATTTTGTATCTGGTAACTTACTAATGTAATTATACAAAAATAATACTAATCCAACTAGTCAATATTGTTCAATAATCGTAATTTAGAGTCTCTAGTCTCTTCTATGTTTTGTTCAATACCTCGGATTAGTTGATAAGAATAGTTTAGTGTACTTTTGAAGATCTCAAGAAGACTTCTTAAAGTAAGGTATTATTATATTAATTAACTAGGTTTGTTGTTGATTCAACTTTATGCTCCCAATCTCGCTGTTTCATAGTATGAGTTTTAAAAAAAAATTATGTTGAACCTAATCCATAATTAATTCATGAGAGTAATGGTTAAACATCTTTTAAATGATTTATGCAATAAATAATTGTTAGTTTTTATGCACTAAACAGGACTTAATTAATTTTTACTTGTTCTATTGTACTTTTCTTTTAAATTAGCATATTAGTTTTATTTTTTTCTAATTTACTACTAAAGTATTTATGCAGACATCCCTTAAATAGCACAGAATTTGAATTACACAAACTAATTTCGATGTTTTGTTGATTAGTCTTTGGAACTAAATGTATAAGTTTGTGTGAGTTTCGTATTTCACTCCTTTGAATCTTTACCCAGAATTGCAGTTATTATTAATATTGAATAACATGATTTCAAATACCTTGGAACCAATTAGCTGTGTTATTTAAGGGAAGCCTGTTTTATCCTTGTTTTATGGGCCATTAATTATAACAGCTAAAAATAGGGAGAGATATTATAATCAAAGTGTCAAAATCTTTATATCTGGTCATTTGAGACCATATAAAGATTTTGTTTTAAAAAATGTACTATTTTCATTATATATTTTACTAAAATTCTATTTAGCAACTTAATTTGACCATTAGGTTTATTTATTTTCAAGTAATTCTTTTGCTAAATATAGTAATAAAAATTATACAGAATAATTGCATTTACTTTACTAACTTTCCATAAGACATAAGAGTAGAGTATTGTTTGAAATTAAATAAAAAGAGATAATACAATTTTTACTTGTACTATACTTTACACTTATTACATTATAACATTAGAGAAGTATCTATATTTGGGGAGTATATGCATCTTTCATATTCTGTTACTTAGAATTTTTTTATATGATGATTAATGTATATATATAGACTATTTATAAAGCTAATTATAGTCCAGAATAATTGTTTTATGTTCTCTTGTATATTTAATTTAATTATTTAATAATAATAATATCATGGGACATCTCATACATTGCCATCTGATCCCAAACTAGGCAAGCCTGTACTATGGTAATGAGACAACTGATATACACACTAAAAAATATTTTTTAAATATATTCCTAAATAGATAATTAACACCCAGGTACAGAACAAATACCTATGCTCATCACACAAATATTTTGTCCTGGGTGGGAACCTGGTTGGCTTTACAGTCAGGGGCACTAACCACTATACCAACAGACCAGTCAAATTGACTGGCTCTTTGGTGTAGTGGTTAGTGCTCTCTAATTAACACATACAAAACTCTGTTAAAACACAAATACATATTATTTTAGTTTTCTTCTATGAAAATGGTAAAAAAGATAGTTAGCAAAGCATTATTAATTTCAGGATGAAACAGTAGCCGCGCATAGGAGGACAGTCATTAATGAATGGAAAAGGGAGATGGGTGCACCTTTCATAGAAATGGTTGGTTTCGAGAAGATCCATCAAAAGCAGTAAGTGGCCTTACAAATAATATAAATCAAATGGTGTGTTATTCTGATCCTTCATTATAAACCTATATCATTAATTTATAAAATGATGAACCTCCTCAGTGACAGAACTCTCCCAGAGTCCATTTGGAGTGGTACCGTTTTGTTTTGCCCTTCAAACCGGAACACAGTCATTCATTTGAATATTGCTTGATTAGAACAGTGATTCACAAAGTGGTATATGCGGAACATGAGAAGATTTGATCTAATCACACCCTTTGGAGTCACATAGGAGTGTGCCTAGATCTAATTTCACATGTTTTGACGAGTTTTGGGTTTACGGTAGAAATGTCGCAGCAGGGGGTTCACCGCAACCAGTAGAATTTTGAAAGTGGTCAGCATTTTCAACAGCATTGAAACCAGCAATGATGTTGAACTTACTAAACTGACTCAGGCGATAGGTACTATCTGCTACTGACCTGAATTAAGATTACTACATTTTACTCTTTAGTAGGGCAAGCCGGGCTTTTGGGCTTGTATGGTAGTACCGCCACTGCTGCTGATAGCTTGAACGCCTGCTCACACTCGAAACTGTTGCCTGTTTAATGATTTTATGTAGCCGGTCACATGCCTTTTCTTTGTTTCTTTAAAACCCTGCCCCTATTGTAAGATAGAAATATCTTGTGTTATAAGGTCGTTTTACATATATACATTTTAAGCGGATAAACACCCAGATCCGAAACAAATATCTTCAGTTCGTACACAGTCGCTAAGCTATTCGCTTCGGTGTCGCAGGTCGTGGATCCGATTCCCAAATATTTGTATGAACTGCTTCCGAATAATTAGTTCCTGATATGGGCGTTTGTCCATGTGAAATTTAAGTATGTGAAACTCCCAAGTAACCCAAGATATTTCTATCTGACAATAGAGCCGGCGTTACAAAGAAAAAATGAGACTCGGTGTTATTAATCCAAAAGTACGGTCACTCCGATTGATTACGCGAAAAAGCCTGTGCTTTAAGTTGGAAAACTATTCAGAAGTGCGCAAATACTACTTTCCTCCGTACACGGCAAAACCAGGCTACTTTTTCTCTTAAGCGCGCCAAACTTTGAGCGCGAAGATATTACGTGCTAGACGGCTGACCAATCAGGCGCGAACCCATCAGCCAATCAGAGCGTCGCAATGCCCCCTTATATTTTTTAATGTCAAATGTACGATTTTGTAACTAAATTATAAGAGTAATTTTGATTAAAAACTAAAATCATTAATTTTAAAAATAAACCAAAATATTCATAAAAAAATAACAAGAACTTGTAAATAAATTCAAATAATTACGTCGCCAATACTCGGCGTAAGAAACTCTCCACTTATCCCCCGATGCCTGTCGACCTTAACGATATACGCCGCCCGTCGCCCTGTCCAGGAAGTTCGACCGGCTGCTGGAAGTGTGCGCCCACGACCAGAACGTGGCCAAAGCCGGTGACGTCGCCTCCCTCTGCCCGAATGTGCGCAGTCTCGACGTGTCCTGCAACCTGTTCTCGAACTGGCGCGAGGTCATCCAGCTCTCCGCTCAGCTGCCGGATCTCAGGGAACTGGACGTCAGGTGAGCTTTTCATTATACGCTCACTGCTGGCCACAGGCCTCCTATATACAGAGGGTATAAGGGCATAGATCGCCACGCAGCCCCGCTGCAGATCGGCGGACTTCATATAGTTAAGATATTTTTTCCTTAATATACTTAAATATGCAGGTTTCCGCGCGATGTTTTCCTTCACCGTCGGGGGGTTAAAATTTTGTAATTAACAATTTCATTGCTGCCGTCACCGAGATTTGAACTTAGGTTGCTCGATTGTATTGAATTAAAAGCGAGTGCCCGGATACTGAGTTACCACGGTACTACCACAAGCAATAAATCTAATAGTACCATTAATGTAATGAGTAGTAAATCTCAAAATCTCTGTAGAGCAAAGTTATCGTCTAAAACATAGGTTCCCAACGGGGGCAGTAGTGGGCCCAGGAGTTTTTTGTGGCGGTTAGAGAGAGAATTCATTATTAATTTGTACCTCTGAACAGAACGTATAAAATTAATAGACAGACATATAAAATTGGTGAAATAGACTATTACGTAAAAGGGCGCGTTGGGATTTTTTGTTCTTGTAATGGGGGCGGTAGTCTATAGTTGGGAACCTATGGTCTAGAATAAATATCTCTTTTATGTGTTATACTGATCCGAACCCAACTGTCTCTGCAAAGCTCTATTCTGATCTCTTTTTAAAAATCCCCATGACAAAAACTATCTAGCATGTCCAACTTCTCCTTTACAGCAAGAACCGTATGGCCATCGACATGCCCGAGGAGACCCTTTCCCAGCTCTCGATAAACTTTGCAAGCCTCGAGAAGCTCAACATATCGGTCTGCGACTACGAATGGTCGGATTTAGTGGCGTTGTCGCACCTCTGGCCGAAGATACGTGAACTGATGGCGGCCTACAACAGGATAAGGAAGTTGTCGGCGCCGGAGGTCACTCTGAGGACGTTGGAAGTGCTAAGGCTGGACGGAAACCCAATAGAGTCCTGGCAGGAGATCACGGCGCTCGGAGCCTTGAGGAACCTCACCACGCTCAGTCTGAACGATTGTGAAATAAGCGAGATCAGATTCAACGACGTGCCCGGCAATGGTAAAGTGGACATGTTCGCAGAACTCGAGGTCCTCTTCTTGAATAGAAACAAAATCAATGACGTGAGTGTTTCGGTTTGTTTTTATTTTTAGTACACCGTTGAAAAGATCATCATGGGCCTGTTGTCATCTACTGTTAGATATAGAACTGTCAAACAGGTCTCTACTTAGCACTATATTTAGCCCTTCGGTTTCAAAGGCTGCAGCAACTATACGTGAATGCGTGCGTCGTGCGTGCGTACGTCGTGCGTGCGTGCGTGCGTGCGTGCGTGTGTGCGTGCTTGCGAGTGTGTGTATGTGGTTATTGAGAATAGAGTTAAAATATCTTTCATTTGTGGGTGGCAAGGGCAATGTGTAGCAGAAAAGTTTTGCAACTGTTCAAGATACTTGGGGTATTGGCACAACCTAGGCACAATCTAACTGGAGGTTGTCCTACAGTACGTTTTTCAATATGTTCCCTCTCAAGAACACATCCATTCTAATGGGTATCGGTTAAAAGTGTGCTGCAGTGTCTGGGTGCTAATTATCTATATAAGTATGTATTTCTAAAAATATAAGTTTGTATATCAGTTGTCTGGTTACGATACCATATTATACAGGCTCTAGTTTAGGATCAGATGGCAGTGTGTGAGATATCCCATGATAATATTATTATCAATTTAATATCAAGTACAATTAAATATATTATCTATGTTAATTTATTACCCATCGGATTTTGGAGGATTTACACCGTTTGATCAAGATGCAACTGCAGAGAGAGTTATAACTACAATGTTTCGGTATCAGTCAAGACTTTGGCCAACTTTAGTTGAAAAGTAGTATTTTATGTGGAAAAACCTTGTGTGTTTCTGTGGGCCATTAATATAGACTGTCACTTTACTCTTTATGATCCTAAAGTTATACTCATAATGTATATATAATAACAAAGACACATCTTTTTAAAATGCTGACATGTAATCCAACAGTGGCGATCCGTGAGTGAATTGGACAAATTGAGAAGCCTGAGAAAGTTGTACTTCCTAAAGAACCCCATTCAGAACACAGAAGATTACGACACAACGTCACAGCTTATCATTGCGAAAATTGGCTCGCTACAGGTGATTTCATAACAGTACCATTTATAATACTTTTAATACAGATGACCCGTTTGGTGCAGTTGCTATGCTATAGGCTTTGGCTTCGCAAATCGCGGGTTCAATTCTCAACCGAGGCAAATATTTGTATAATAAAAAATTCAAATACACTGCAAATAACTATTTCACATCTGGGTGTTCATGTGAAATTTGTGTGTAAAACACCCTAACACAAGATATTATAGGGGCAGCGTTTTATTTTAAAGATAAAAAATACTAAATTTACCGTAGTCAAAATGTCCCAAAGTGTGGTAAGAAGTACCAGAGTAATTCCGCTACCAAGCAGAATACTGCGTTTTTTACTTATATATTGTATTGTGCAAACAATAATTGTTTTGTTTCACACCAAAACATTAAAAATATTTTTTTTTATTTGACTGGTCCGTTGGTGTAGTAGTTTGTGTCCTTAACTGAGAGCCAAAGGTCGTTGGTTCGATTCCCATTCAGGAGAAACATTTGTACGATGAACAGAAGTTTTTATGGTGGTAGAGCCAAGTAGCTGTTCTCATTGTTGGATGGGCCGGCTTGAACCGGATTAGTACCACGACCTCACAGAAAATCGACGTAAAGTGGAAGTGTTTTTGCTTCCACGTTTCGTTCGGTGAGTGAGGTGGCCGGTGGCCCATTCCCCTATCCCCTTTCTTCCTACCCCCACCCCTACCGAAAAATTCCCCCTTAAAGGCTGCCAACGCATTTGCAAGTTCTGTTGCAAATGTCCACGGGCAGCGGTGATAGCTCACCATCAGGCGAGCCGCTAGCCCGTTTGTCAGCCTACTCCATAATAAAAAGTTGTTTTATGTCTGGGTGTTAACTATCTACATAAGTATGCATTAAAATAAAATTAGTATGTCTATCAGTTGACTGGTTACCATAGTACAGGTTCTACCTAGTTTGGGACCAGATGGCCCTTTGTGTGATGTTCCTTGATAATATAAGGACAATACATCCAGAGAAATGTCTGGGCATGCAAGATATTTGCACTATGCTTGTCATGGAGGAATAACGTTTTTAACGTTTTTGTAATTATGTCTAAGGCTAACAAGTGCAATGCAAAATAAAATGTGTGGTACTATCCTGTTACAGGCCACAGGCAAGTGTGTTGCTTAATATCAGGCCTGCCTTGCTCGACTTGTAAATAAGATTTATATAAAAAAAATTTAGTCCACACATCAGTGACGTCGATCCTAACACGCGAGCTCATTTGTGGTGACTCAAAAACTTCAAAGATAAAAAATTTCCTAATTCAAATATTTGTCTCTCATAACAATCAGAATTGATGATCAAAAATAACACCGAGCCGTCAATAATAAATGATACGAAGGGTGGTTATGAACTCGGTAAAGTTTGTCTTAGTCGAATAATTAATTTACAAAAGTAATAAATATCTCTGTGTTCTTTTAAAGTCTACTTTTGTGATGTATGAAAATTTTGTTTCGATTTTTCAAAATTTCCACACACCGAGCAAAGGAATCACAGTCAATGACTAATGTTGATGATATTTTTTTCACAGGAATTAAACGGCTCAATGATAACACGGGAACTGCGACGAGGGGCTGAGTACGACTATTTGAAGAGGTACGGGGCCGAATGGAAGATGGCACAGGCCGACCAAGCAAGGAAAGTGGCCTTCGATTTGGAGCATTGTCGTTTTCAAGAGCTGATAAATAGTAAGTGTCAATGTTGCCTATTTATATCTACTGTCTTCGTTGAATAATGTCAACTTTTTCACTGTGATATTGACATCAATGTATTCTCATCTCTTCATGTGGCCACTGTCTACTGGCATCTGGTAACATTAAAGGGTACACAAATAGACTTTCAATCTTGTGTGATCTATTCGGTGGTAGAGTCGCGAGGCACCTCCTGTTGCTGCCGAATGGAGCGATTCGAACCGAGTAAATACCACGACCTCAAAGAGAATCGGCGTAAAGTGGAAGTGTTCTTGCTTCCGAATTTCTTCCAGTAAGTGAGGGCTCGATGGCCGACCCTTCCCCCTCCCTTTCTCTCTAACAACACTTTGAAGGCCGGCGGCAACGCATTTGCGAGTCTTTTTAACACGCTTTTATTAGCTTCGGTTGTATGTATGTATGTATGTAGGTATGTAACGGAATCTTTGAGCACAATTTTCACCGGTTTCTAGAAATCTGATCAATTTGAAATTTTGCACACGTGTC
>DWHO01001855.1:0-14389 GCA_018247575.1 Eurytides lysithous rurik | reverse complement strand
GGGGTGCAGGAAAAGGAGAGGGGAGGGAGAAAAGGGTGGGAGAGGGATGGACCACCGGCCACCTCATTCACCGGACGAAACGCGGAAGTAAAAACACTTCCACTTTATGCCGATTTTCTGTGAGGTCGTGGTACTAATCCGGTTCGAGCCGACCCATTCAGCAAAGGGAACAGCTGCGTGGCTCTACCACCGTTATCTCTTAAAAAAACCCTTATTGCCTGGTTTGTAGTTGTAGTAGAAAACCGTAATTGCCTAGTTAGTTGTAATATTGGTTTACAGAAACGTTCTTAAAAACCGTTAATAGATTCTGTGTAATTAATTATAAGAAATACAAGCTTTATTATGTCTATTTACCAAGAATACGGATATTGGAATACGGTAAAACATTTAAAATCCGCGGTGTGGTATTTTAAATCATTAGATTTTGCGCACGCAAGTACGCCATTTTGTCGTGAATCAAGACAATATCATTAATTCACAGAATCCGTGGCCCAAGTATAATTACTTACCAACAAGGTTACATACAACATGAAATTATTTCATTCTTTTCTTTCATTAGGAGAGATCGGCTCGACACGCCATGCTCCTTAAAGACCAGTGCTTTCAACTCTTCAATCCTATATTGTTCTTGGCCATTCGCACAATAATATTACGATGTTTTTTCAAGTCGCTATTTTCCATGAAATTCTATTAGGTTTTATATAATTTACAACAATTTTTTAATATACTGCTCATTATAACTAAAATAGAGGTGGTAACGAACGAAGCTTTAACATTGTGTTGTGAGGTCGTGGGTTTGGATCCCGATGATGTAAACCAACGAGCACAAATCAAAACATTCATTATTTCGTGTCGGTGTGACTTTTTTCTTTTTTGTTTAAAAAAAAAAACGCTTTTTATTGTAAAATAGAAATATCTTGTGTTACAAGGACATTTTACATATATATATTTCACACGGACACACGCCCGGATCGGGAAGAAAATGGTTCATACACATATTATTTGATGGCAGATTTATAGTGATACTATGTAATGGATTTTAAATTAAATGTGTAGTCTGATATCTGTATACTATGCCTTAAAAAAATAAATAAATAAAAATGAAATAAATATTTTTTTTTCTTTAAAAAACGCTGCCCCTATTGTAAGATAGAAATATCTTGTGTTATAAGGGCTTTTTACATACATACATTTACGCGGACAAACACCCAGATCCGAAACAAATATCTGTAGTTCGTACAAATATTTGCCCGAGTGGGAATCGAACCCACGACCTGCGACGCCGAAGCCGATAGCTCGGCGATCTTTGGCGCGAGGGGTCGTCGACTTACTTCTGTGTGAGACGCAACTTGTGGGTCAGGGTCACGCTCTCCGGGTCCGTGCCTTGCAGCTTCCGCCAGCGGTGCACGTTGAGGGGCGTCTCCAGCGCCTCCTCCAGCGCCCTCACGCGCAGCCTCGAACGGCCGAGCTCCCGTTCCAGATTGAACACCTGTAAATTTGAAGTGAAGCGTAATAACAGCTCATGACCGGCCCGTTGGTGCAGTGGTAAGTGCTCCGGATTCAAAGCCAAAGGTCGTGGGTTCGATTCCCATCCGGAACAAAATATTTGCGCGATGAGCATAGGTGTTTGTACCGTTTCTGGGTGTTAATTATCTATATATAAGTATATATTATATAATAATAATTCAAAATATATAAGTATCTATTTTGAATATAAGTATCTATAGATTTTAACCAAAACGGTTTGCAAGTCCAATAATACGAGTAGTGGTTGGCAAACGTAACGGGTTAACAATTTTCAGTCAGTCGTTGCTGATCCCTCAAGGCGGTATTCTCTCCCCTGTCTTATTTTCTTCAAGGCGGTAGTCTTTATTAATCTTATCACTTCGGTGTGCGTATTATCTTTATACGTGCCACAATGATGAGTAGACGACATCACTGAGTAGAGAAGGGTTCGGCAACCCGTTAACCAGTACGGTAAAATGCAAATCAAACCAAATTATGTTTATTCAAATAGGCCTTTACAAGCATTTTGAATCGTCATTTTTACATTTTGTTCGTGAGAAAGCTGCTACCGGCTCGGAATGCAGTTCTGTTGAGAACAGCCGGCGAGAATCTCAACAGTTGCTCTTTAAAATACCGTTACAGTATGTTAAGCCTTAATACAGTGTAATAGTCATCCCATATATGAGTCAATCAATTAAGTTCCACGCATTTTGATCTACCAGAAACTCACCTCCTGAACAGTATAATAAGTTTTAAGCAACAAAATATTCCTAATTTTGGTTTTGAAAAGGCCAAGTGGTAGATCTATGATATTTTGTGGAATTTTATTAAATATGCGTACACCAATGCACAGGAAGGATTTTTTTACCTTAAATATAAATATTAGTTAGCACATAATTCCCAAATAATTATTTTTTTAATTTGAGCGTTGCGGGAATGATGTTCTAATTAAGATTTATAACTTTTACTCCTTAGTAGGGCAAGCCGGGCTTTTGGGCTTGTATGGTAGTACCGCCACTGCACACAGGCTCTACCTAGTTTGAGATTAGATGGCCGTGTATGAGATGTTCCTTGATAGTAATTTATTTATTACAAGAAATCTCCCTTTTAATTACGAGAAAATGCTGATGCTATACAAACTCACCAAAGACTTAAAACCATAAGTCATTAAGAAAAATGTTTTTGCTGTATGCAGCGAAAGAATGAATCCGGTTTCGAATTTGTATCTGCAAAAAGCCGATCGCGACTATGTAAGTGCAAGTCGTGGTCTAAAAGGGAAAAATTAAAAAAAAAACACACAACGTATACATTTCAGGTCACGTTCGTGTCGATAAACATAAGATGCTATTCGGCACAGCAGTGTTGTCGGTAAAACATTTCGTATCGAACTAGGTTTATTACCTATTATTGCACATAAAGGGTTAGTCGTTATAGTGAAAAAGACAACGTCAAAAAATTTGTTATTGGTAATCTTTTTTTCTATGGAGCAGAAGGTACGAACGAGCAAGCAGTTTATCTGATGATAGTAAGCAATCACCGCTGCCCCTGGAATTTCCCACGATTAATAGAAAATGCGCTGCCGGGTTTTAAAGTGAGAATAAGTTCTCTTCTTGATACAGTCTTTTTTTGGAGGTAGAGGGAATGATCCTATTCTTTAACTAACGATCATGAGTGTCAAATACGTCGATGGGTGTATACGAACCTTTAATTAAATCTCACTTTATTTTATTTTTTATTAAACCTGTGTTTATTAATAAATAAATTCTACGATATAAGATTATTTATTGATCGTTTGAAGCAAACGTTATTCTATGTTACCTACTTGATGAGTATATTTTATTCTGATGATGAGCAGTTAATTTTGCGATAAATAAAGAAACAAAAAAATTAATTATACAACAAGCCATCACAATTTTACTTTGGTCCATATATTTCTTCCTTCTGCAATGTTTATGAGCGTCAAATGCGTCGTTCAATACGCTACTAAATTTAGCTTAAAAGCCCTTGAAAATTGATCGACGGATATAAAGTGAATTAATTAGCAAGCGTCTGGCAGCTGGTATCAAGGCCACAGGTCTTGGGATCAAAGGGTCGCGTCATTGCGATCTACCACAAAGAGAAAGCGGTGGCGAGACTAATTCTGGATTACGCAACACCTGCACTAATTCCTTTCCGCAACGTTGACTCTGTTTATTCGTTACTAGGTTTTGACAGTGGTTTCACTTGTGTCTTTTACACAAGTACAAATTTAATTTATACCCCAAATCTATATCTATGTCAAATTATATCGACACATTTTTTTTTATTCTGCTATGCGAAAGGAGGACTTACACATTCTTGGATGTATTACTACGCACTTGAGATAAATAGTGGTTGTGAATAAAATAATCAATAAGGTTTGAAAGCACTTGTAATGTTCTGCATATATCGACGCTGGAAAGCAAAATATGTAGTAAATGACACATGGAGTCATTTTTTTTTTAAATTACATTGTTGAAATCAGTAAATTAAACCAAGTCGATTGATGTGTGTCTGGCGAATCATTTTGGTTTTTCTGGTTACTACGTTTCTTTTTCCAACCTCGATATGTTTTTTTTGCTTCTATACGGTATTTATTATTACGTTTATCGAAACTCTGTTGGTCTTTGTAATTCAGTTTCACACACAAAAAATTCAAAATTACAATTTCGCACATTACATATAGTCAATAACTTAATTCGGCACTTCACACACGTCTTGATACAATTTCAATGAGTTACAATTTTATTTTGCGATTTCTGGCTACCTTATGTATTATCTGAAATCAATCAGCAGCGAATTTGAACACGTAATTTTGTACCAGTGCCACAATAGCTTAGATTTCATGAAAAATAAGAAATCTGAAAGCGATTTGTGTTGAAAAACAAACGTCACGAGATATTTTATTTAATAAAAATAATCATCGCAAAGCAATCGAAATACCTAAACATAAGTTGGAAGAGGCCTATTTTATCGCAAGATGTTTCATACTCCTCCGGTTTTAAAGCTTAGAGTAACTACTGCATTCGGGAAAGTTCTGTGACCCCTAAAAAGCGATCAATCTATTCTCCCATGCAAACAAGATCCCCTTCCCCTCCAATACGACGTACTGATTACAGATTGAGTAATGACCGCACGGCGCACTAAATGAACTTGATAGGCGTTACGAGACGTCAGCACGGCGTGAGACCTCTTGAGTTATTGCAACCGGACAAATTGGGCACCCGTTACGTGGTATCGCATCAAAATCCGGCCCGTCCTCTCGTCTCGGTAATTGATAGTGTCGGTAAGCGGCGCCCGCTCTATCTACAAGGGCCGCGCGTCGTAATTCAGTTACGAAACTTTTTTTGATGCTCTTTCCAAATATTATAGGTATACAAATTTTTTGCTATAGGCAGAGTCCGCTTGGGGACTAACACACTGTTAGATATTTTATCAGTAGCAGTATAATCTCTTTTTATACTTTCTATTTAAAAAAAAAAAAACGCTGCTCTTATTGAAAGACAGAAATGTCTCGTGTTATAGGAGCGTTTTACATACATAAATCTTACGCGGACAAACACCCAGATCCGAAATAAGTATTTGTAGTTTGTATTTGCCCTGGGTGGGAATGAAAAAAAATAACCCATGACCTACGACGCGGAAGCCAATAGCTTAGTAACTGCGCCAAACGGTGAGTATAATAATTCATCATAGTGTTGCATTTTGAAGGACAATATCCTCAGATTAATGTCACTGAGACAGTATTGCAAGCAAATGCACTAACTTGGCATTTCGACACACTTCAGATAGACATCTTATGTGTTTGTGTACACAGCGAAGACCAACACAGAAAATATTTGGTTCGTTCAAAACACTGTGAAACTGCTATTGTAAGTCCGTCGCCTCTTATCACGTATCAGACTGATGGAGTTTTTGTATTATTCCAAAAAAAAAAATATGGAGTAGGCGGGCAAAAGAGCAAGCGGTTCACCTATGACGCCGAGGGAGGGAGAAGTGAGAGAGAGGGAATGGGAGAGTAGAGGAAAGGGGCGTGAGGGGGATGGAGGTAGGAATAGGGAAGGAGGGGTGGGAGGGAATAGGCCACCTCACTCACCGAACGAAACGCGAAAGCAAAAACACTTCCACTTCACTCCGATTTTCTTTGAGTTTGTGGTACTTAGCCGTTCAAGCCGTACCATTCAGCAGCGGGAGCAGCTGCATGGCTCTTCCACCGTAAACAATGCTTATGGAGATAATAACGTTCAGTTATTTCAGTGGTTCAGGATAGTAAAAAGACTTGCAATTTTGGTGTTGCGGTTACTATGATTAGCGTCAAGTAGTTACGTGAAAGCGTAACTGTGAGGTTTCTTTTTCCACTTTGAGGGGATTGAATGATCGCCAGTGTCATTTCTGGGCATATAGATATAAAGACATAAAGAGATTTATTCCGACACTTCACAATATACAATACATAAAGGAAATTAACGTAAAAAAAGAAAAATAAAAAAATTACATGAAACAAAAATAATAAAAATAATAAAGGGTACAACTATATATGTTTTTAATTTATAACTAAAATATGGTGTTGAAGCGCCGCCGAAAGGGACCGCCTCAGCATAGGCCACGGGATATACTATCTAAAATCTCTGGTTAGCGAGTCTCTTTTGAATTAGTATTATTAGAAATACTGTGTAATGCTGTGTTTTTATGTGTAAGCACATCATTTCCCTTAACACATTCACTGCTGAAACTCAACCATTGTGTGAAAAAATTCCGAACCGCGCGTGCGGCTTAACACAAATGTGTGTTCGAAGTAAATCGCGTCTCACAGTGCGGTGTTTTCCTGTCGGGTCGCCCGTGCGGGCAACACATATATGTGTATGTACTGTCAAAAATGTCGAATCGAACAATTTTTTTGGGTCAGCAGTGAATGTGTTAAACATATACTATATTACATATTAATTATTTTTATTTTTATAACGAATATATCTTCATTGAGTGCTAAAATATGTGGGCATGTAATTATGTACAAGTGATTCAAATCTACTTTCTGGAGTCATACAGTATGTCCTGTATAAGCACTCAACTTTGAGAGTTTTAGTACCTGTTTTCTTCATTTAGGTTCACGATCTCAAACAAGGCTGTGGAAGCAATCAAAATGAGACGTTTTACTGTTACTTGTTGCGCCACACCGGGCTGATGTCTGTTAGAAAAAATAATTGGACTAAGAGAAACATAAGAAAAAATTATCAGTGTATAAGCATTTCGGTTTGTAATAAAAAGGTAATAACTAAGGGTTGTCAGGCAAGGTAATAACTAAGACAATTCTCTAAAACATTATGTTAAATCGGATAAATTTATTACGTCTATAAATTACCTAACTTTTAGGACCAGTCTTTGCGATCATCGATAATTTTTTTAAATTTAAGTAAAAAGTAAAAAAAATATTATCGGAGGATTAAGTGCGGGTAATTTTTATATAATATTCTGAACCATTGTCTAAGACAAATACTATCCAAAAGTTGAATAAGTAAGCCGGATAAAATGTAGAAATCGATAACGCATGGCAGTATACATCTTCATTGTTTGGCTAAAGAATGAATGAAGTCTTAAATTTTAAGCAAATATACGTCACTGCCACTAGTTTTTACAGTTTAGTTAGATCTTATAGAACCTCCATATGAACCATAAGTTTTCATAAGCATTCAAAATCTATTGAATATCCAATCTTATATTTGTATATTTAGATAAATACGATCACGAATCAATTAATTTCAAAGTCATAATTCTTTATACAAAATTGGATTGGTCTGTTCGGGAAAAAATGTCCCGGTCCTGAGAAGAACAGGCGAAAGAAACTCCGCTTGACATTAACTTTCCTTTTTTTTAATTATTTTTACAACTTTAATGTTACAATTATCTGCAATGTAAACGAAATTGTGACTGCATATAGGTATAAGCCAATACTTTAATATGGCTGAATAAATTTTAATAAAACTCACAATGATTATCTAATTTTCTGACTAAAAAGCCAGTGGTGGTGGGACTGTTTCGGGTTGACAGTATTACCATGCATGCACTAGAAATTGCGTAAAATGTAATTGTTCCCTCAAGTGTGTCTTAACGTTGGCACTAATGTCATAAATGCTTTCGGTTTTCGATGGAAAGTAGAAACGTACGCAATAAAACTGCTGTTTCTTTAATTACCTCATAGCCGTAAACGCGGGGATTAAAATCCCAGCTGCGTTCGCTAGAGGCGCAGTACTCTATAGCAAGCGAGTGAACTAGAATATAATCGTTGATATATCTAATACTACAACATAAAACCGGTTTAACGTACGATGAACAAATACATGATTAAATAGTCATGTTTTCACTACAACCGTCTTTTTTACAAACGAGTTTTCAATTGCAATTTGAAGTAAACAGAAACCGAAGTACTAACATGTAGTAACACGAAACAATAAAAGTGAAAAAACATACTCCACCTACAATTTCATTGGTTACAAATAGGCTGGATATTTATGGTGTTTTATTTGACCATGGACGGCGGTCATTACTTACTACCCGGTGAATATCTGTAACCCTTCTAGTTGAAAATTCTTGTTTTCGGTTCGCCACTTAAACATGATAAATAATCTCAAATTAACTTAATTCCTCCTAAGGCTTATCTCTGGAGGAATTAACTTTATACATTTATGTTGATAGCCTAAAAGACAATTTGGCTATAACTTGAACGTTTTGCAAATGCATGCCCGCCTTAAAGGTGGAATTTTTGGAAGAGAAAGGGAAGGGAAAGAAAGGGGGAGGCTGGAAAAGGAAAGGGGGCGGAGGGTGGGTCACCGGCCAACTCACTCACCAGACGAAACACGAAAGCACAAACACTTCCACTTTACGCCGATTTTCTGGGAGGTCGTGGACTTACCCAGTTCGAGCGGGTCCATGCAGCGACAGCGGGAACTGTAAACCTGTGTGTAACTGTAAAACTTTACCACCGTAAAACATTGAGATTCCTTCCCAGTAATTGAAATATGATGTTTGTTTGTTGGTTTCTATGTATTCGTGCAGCTACGAATCAGTGCGGTTCTTGGCGTAGTTACAGTTTTTGGGACCGCGACCATAATCAAATACTGGACGAATCTTGCATTTGTTTAGCACATTGGTTAGTGTAAAAGCTTCCTATATATATATTTTTTATCGGGATTAGGAGGCAAACGAGCAAGCGGCTCACCTGATGGTAAGTGAACGCCGCCGCCTGAGACATGCAAATGCGTTGCCGGCCTTTAATCTGTGTCTTTTTAACTAGTGAAGATTAGCAGTCAGATCTGGACACTTCTTCTATATAAATATTTTTGTCTTACGTAAAGGCAACAAATAGTGATTGGAAAGAGGTGAAGGTTATTAGTCTAGTCAAGCCGACTGGGCGAAGTGAACGCGGCATGCACGCGTCATTAAGCGCTAAGTTTATTCGTCGGGTAATCGTAAAACTAGAGGAGTTATCTGTGAGCTTCGCCTAACGTTTGCGGTCGAGTGGACGGCGAATTGAGGAAGCGATCCGCCGGTGGTGCGCAGATTGGACGCCGGTTTTACTTTTAATGGCGTGTTTTAACATTGACGGTATACGTTAAGTCTGATATAGGGTGGAAGCGGTCGTAAATAAACCACGATTCCGGATTATTCAACGACCTTTTCCAACATTATAATAATTCTAATTCAGAGTTTAGCATTCATCGTTACAACGCAATAAACGACAGTATTTAAAAAGAAGCCCTAGATTAATTATTACTAATGATTGCACTAATATTCGTAGCAGTGTCACAAATATAAATTATCTCTTATATTTAATGTATGCTTTGAAACCGATACATAATTTCGTAAAAAAGAGTTGATGTTTATTCAACCTCCGACTTGTAGAAATGGGAAAATGAAATTGTTAAAGCAGTGGGACATTCAGCGGAGAGCAAATTAGTTAACATCGAAGTTCTCATTATATAGACAAGTGCCCATTCGAACTACTAAACAACTCTACTAAACCTAATCCATACAAAGTTTGGAGCTTAAATTAATATACGTTTCTAATTGGCCTCTGTGGATATATTTTGAAAGGAGGTCCAAACTATTTTAAATTGGGATACACGGGTTTTCTGGCAACCCGTGTACCACGATGTGTCAGTAGTTCATACTATTATAGACAGAAATTTTTGGATAATGAAACAGAAAATAATAATAACAACACATACAAATATCGTTACATATGTAGATACTCCTTTACTTAAAAACGAAAGTATGTTTTTATTAATTAGATTAAGTAGTTCTTTAGCCGTAAAAGATTACTGGATTAAAAAACACGTCTTTTTATTTCATATTATATATCTGAAATGTAAAAATTCTAATAAACATACATAACGTTGGAAGATACGCTGCGTCGAAGGAATAGATCAACATTGTTTTTTTTTATCCCGGAAAAATAGAAATATGGAAACATACAGAATATAAAACATCCTGCGATCGTAGCCACAAGTTTAAAAGATAATAATTATATCATGTATTTGAGTTACGTTTTAAAGGACTGTGGACAGATTATTTAATAATATATTGCCTGCACGTCTACCTTTTGTGAAATAATTCGCTCATTTCCTAGAGAAGATACATCTTAGCATTTAAATTAATATGTTATAGCATAGTAATTTATTAAATTAATGATGATTAATGACACGAAGACAACACTTTGATTCCCTTTCTTTCGAATAACTTTGTGAAACGTCTTTTATTTATAGATAACAGTAGTACTCTGCTGTATTTATGTTAATTTTCGCTATTACACCGACAGGATATTTTTCATTTTAATTAAAAACACTCCGATTTTAATAAGAGCGATTCATTTTTTAATTTTATTATTAATTTAGACAAAATATTGTAATAAAAAAAATAAAGTGTCCGTTTATAACATTTACCAGAAATACGACCTGCTTAATTTCATTACAAAAAATACCCAATTACACTTTATTTAAAATATTCGACACATAACATTTACCTTATGTAAAATTATTAACGTCGGAGGACAGCAATAATCTTCTTAGAGTCCGGAATCGATTAAGCAAATTTCATAACTGTTTATAATCGACATATGGTAGTAAAATCGATTTTACTGCTAACTACAAAGCTTGTTATTTAACCCCAATGCAATATAATACCTATAATAAAACGGGCATCGTATTAAACGTAATGATCGAGTTTATATTATTTAGCGACATCGAATAATTCTTAATTGAGCCGCTTGCAAAGGGAACGTCTATTAATTATGACCCTCTTTACGGTCGAAGACGCAGTAAAGACTTGTTTAGGTCTTCACACACGGCCGGATTAATAGACCGCGATCGTTTTGTACGAAATGAGAAAATAATCTATTCATGGGAAACAATGAATATCCAACCTCTTTACGAACTAATATGCGTGCGTAGTATTACGGGGTTATGAGTTACGGGATAATAATAATAATAATATCATGAGAAATCTCACACTTTGCCATCTGTTCCAAACTAGGCAGAGCTTGTACTATGGTAATCAGTCAGCTGATATACATACTTATATATTTTAAATATATACTTATATAGATAATTGACATCCAGACACAAAACAAATACCTATGCTCATCGCACAAATATTTTGTCCTGGGTGCGAATCGAATTGGTTTTGCAGTCAGGAGCACTAACCACTACACCTGTTGTCAAGGTCGTAGGTTAGGTTCGATTAATCGACGTAATGTTTGTTAACTGTTTATTATTTATTAAACGAATGAAACTGTCTAAATATTTTTCAAAGTGCAAAAGTGCGTAAAAACGTTTCAAGATTCTAATTGAAATTTAATGGTTTTTCAAATTTTTTAAATTTTCAAACGTACGTGGACTATATTAAAAAAAACTGACAGACTTAAGCTGAGGAACGTTGTTTACCGTCAGACGTTGGGCTTGCTCGTCCCGAAATCTAACTCAGTAAATTGAGACCTTTTTTATGGAGTAGGCTGACAAACGAGGAAGCGGCTCACGTGATGGTAAATGATCACCGCCACCTATGGACATTAGCAATATAATTGAGACGTGATAATAAAGTAATGCAAAGATATCAATAATGTTATATACATTATTGATATTTTGACGTTTATAATAATAAGTACCGTATATTCTGACAGTGGTGTACTCATGCTCCATGTGGGCGAAGTGAGCTCCGCACGAGTACCTTCTCTTAAAAGATTGGCTACATAAGTGCCTCCGTGGCCTAGTGGTATAGGCCCGCGCTTTACACAACGGAAGTCGTGGATTCAAATCCCGCGGAGGGCAATGACTTTGTGTTGTTTTTTCTTAGTTGGATTAGGGCATTACGGGCTCCCCTCCGACGGGTTCCCGCCTTGTCGTGACGGAGGGGCTCTAGTAACCGTGGCCTGGTCACCCACGGCGAAGCCAAGAGGAACCCAAACATGGCACACAAACAACATTTTTTTGTTTGTGTGCCATGGGGGAAATCCCCCACGTAAAACAAAAAAAAAGCCATTGCGGGCTGATCACCCGATTGTATGTAACTTAGCTTTATTTAGTTATCATTCTTTTGTTGGTTTTCTTATGTGATTATTTATTAGAATTTGTTGAATTTTGACATGAATATTATTGTTGTAACATAAATAATTGGAGTATTCATTTGTGTAATGATTCTTTTGATGTTAAGTTATTTACATTTCTGTACCTCCGTCATCTTACCTAGAAATGTCTAGGTAAGATGATGGAGGTACTGAAATGTAAATAACTTAACATCTACTTTACACATATTTTTCCATTATAAAAGACGTGATTTAATTTGATATCGATTGTGGATAGGCCATGTCTCTGGCTCCTTACTACTTCTTACCTTACTCTCTTATCCAAAGAAGTAGTAAGGAGTCATTGGGTTAGTTAGTACATTATTACTATAACATATTAGGCTTGATATATTGTAACGGTATAAAAGAGCAACTGTTGAGTTTCTCGTTTGCTCTTCTCAGCAGAACTGCATTCTTCCGATGGTAGATCCTTCTCGAACGATATTACGTTTCAAACGGATTGTAAAGGCCTATCTGAATAATAATATTTTGATTTGATTCTTATTGCTTTTTAAGGTAAGTAGGGTTCTTAAGAGAGAAATAAAGATAAGAAGGGTACTCACCAAAATTGGCAAACACTAGGCCGCGGCGGAATGTCTTAGAGTACTTAAATATCAAAGGCACTACAGCGACATGAATCGCGAACAGTCCAGCTGTGATGGAGGCACCTAGGAACAGCACCCTGGATTGGATAAAGTAAAGGTAAGTTAAGATAAGAAGCTCAACAGCATGGCAGTAGTGCGTTTTAAGTTTTAATCCAGTGCTGGTACGATCTGAAACCTATTTTCGGGTACGTTTTTACCGTTTGCACAATTCATTGCCAGTTATTCTAGCCGAAGCAGTAACGTGTAAGCTACTGCGATCCGGGATTTGGATGGTGGAGAAAGCAGTGGGCCACCGACCACCTCAATCATCGGACGAAACACGGGAACGCAAACACTTCCACTTCACGCCGATTTTCTACGAGGTCGTGGTACTTACCCGGTTCGAGCCGGCCCATGCAGCAACAGAAACTGGTGCGTGGTTTCACCACTGCATAAAATCGAAGCAACGTAAGGTGTGATCATGAAGTTGGGTGGCTTTTGAAAGCCGTTGAAATTTCAAAAGCCACTTATTGATCACACCTTACATTGCTTAGATATTTTTAATGAATATAATAGAGTACCGTAAAGCTACTATTAACGCATTAAAAATTCTAGGCCAACAGGAAATGTGAAGTGTTGCTATAAAACATTATTTAATACGATTTATACGATTTGAAGGACTTCAAAATGTTTTTATATATATATATTAAAAAGAAAAACAAACAAAAAACGCATAATTAAATATAAATGTGGTGTTTTTTACCTTGAAGTAAACCTGTTTGTTCATTTATGAAACGTCGGATTTACGTTCAAGGTCATGGGCGGAATTGGGTGTTTGATGTCATAGTATGTCGAGCTATCGTTGTATATTTATGCATGAGGTAACGACTGAATCCTTACTATCTTACTTTTGTATAGTTATACTAGTGATCGCTTTATATTAGTTATATTAGTCGTCGAAATCGACCAAGGAGGCTTTCTTGAGAGTTCTCTTTAGTAATTAAATAACATAGTTTTTTGACTATGACATTTATGATATGACAAAGTGTTTGACATTAGTAGTATAAACGTAAACGATGAACGAATTAGGTTATTTAATTTAATATATATTTTATGAATAACATGAAAAATAATGTCCACAAAACTGTAACTATAAACTATAACTCTGCCAAATTTCATTCTTCTCCGCAAGCGAAACAGACTGCAAAAGGGGTCCATAGTTTGCTCTTCGCGTATTAATATATAGATTATTAAACATTATTAATAAGCACACTCAATATTTACATTGGCATAAAATATAACGTAACATAGCCTATACATAATAATTATTATATCAAAACGAGTTACCCGCTTAGATTGCTGTGCCCATCTGTGTCTATAGTTAATCCCCCCTATAACACGGTACTTTCGAATTTTCTATTACGCGAATTCAAGTCCCTCGTACAACACGTGTTTCTCCCATATAACGCAATGGTTTCAATTATGTTCATATAAAATTATATTATTTTGAGAATGCTCGTACAACGCGTTTTTCTATAACGCGGAACTAATCTACCGTGTCACAGAGTGGATTATTATATTTGTAGTTTTTTCTTTTTAATACACAATATGACATGTATAATATGATAAGGCCTTGTGCGCATTATATAAAAACAGTGTGTGCGCATAT
>DWHO01001854.1:0-14391 GCA_018247575.1 Eurytides lysithous rurik | reverse complement strand
CCGCTACACAAACATTTGACTAATACCAAGCGTGTGGAGGATTTTAAAAATTGTGTTTGGCTCCATACCTAATTTATGTAATACAATCACAGCAATTCGGTTCTCTTTATCACCCCACTCCATTTTAATATCACAAAATATTTTAAAATATATTGGCGCGAAAATAAGAAAACAATGAACAATTGTATAAAAGTCACAGATTCCAAATTCAAATGTAATATTTTGTTTATTTTTAATTTTAACAGTGTTTATGGCCAGACTAAGTATAGAAAATAGATATTATAGAAAAAAGACTATTACTGCCACATTCTATTAACTTTCATGCATTATACAGTCATCAACATGACATACATACCAATTGATGTACATCGTTGAGATAGCGCTCTTTTGAATAGCAATAAAAAGATCCATATTCTATTTCAGAGTAATCGATATTATCATTTCCTTATCACAATCTTCCACACCCTAGTGTCCACGGATGACTGATAAATCTGACAATGTTTACTTTGCAAGAGCACTCATTCGAAAAGTAAGCAAATAAAAAAAGATAAATGTAAGGATAGGATTCTCAGGATGTAACTATATTCTCAGGATATAAAAATATGACATTATTCGCTGACATAATTTCTTCCGAGTAATTATCACATTATCAATATCCACCAACAATTTTATTATCCATTAACAATTGTGTTTTTTTTTTAAGATCTTTCAAAATAATTAACAAATCACTTGAATCTGTTTTATAGTTGTCAAAAATGCTGACTCGGCATACTTTAATATCCTCGGAAAAAAATAAATAATGAACCATGCAATTCATGCAATAATTCAATTAATATTTTAGCCTTATCCAAATCCCTTTATGATACTTCAATATGTAAACCTCTTTAAAAATTAGAAGTTTAATAATGTGTTGAAATTGTACACCTCAAAAAAGGGTAGAGTATGGTATTTTATTCTGCTCTACATTGACTTTACAGTTGGTTCCTTCTATTATGAAGAAACTAATAATAACGTATATTTGTTTAATATTCTTTTGTGATATCTCATGATATTCTTACACATACATATATGGGGGAATATTGTAATGCAATTTTTTTTTAAATTAAATCTCGAAGATTTTTTTGCCAGGTAATTCGCACTAGTTTGCTTATAAGTTATATTACTCTTGCTATAGTTTTTTTTAATATAGGCACTTTATAGTTTTTTTAAAAACTTAAAAAAATAATAACTAAGAAAATAAACTAAGGTTTTTCAATTATTCAAAATCAAGCGTTGTGATCACTTTAAGTATTATATAAAAAGGTTTAGTCATAGTATAAGATGGGAAAAAACTCAAGTACTCGGTGGTTTAACTCAACTGAACTTTAAGCGCTGCGTTATCGCGCTGTTTGACTTGAGTTATATTTTATTCGCATATCTGTAGACCGATCAGCGTTAGAGGATATTGCAGGAGTAAAGTCTAGAGCGAAATTATCTCGGTTGGAAGTTCTCAGGTTCTAGCGCATAGGTATGATTTCCCTTGGCAAATACTACCAACGGTTGTTCTGTGAGTCATTCCATGGATCTCCATGTAAACAGCGTAAACCAATGTTTACTCGAATACCGCATATGAGTAAGGCAAAGGTTTCTTATTTACTGCTATTTTAAAAAATCATTATACATTTAAGTTTTATTTAACAATGTGTGAACAAGTCGCAAAATTACAAAAATATTGTTTATAAATTACTTTCATTTATTTTCAAAAAAATATAAAATATACTTCTCACCCTTTTTTAAAAAGATTTTCTTTCTTACCTTTCTCATATCTAAAATAACATTTTGGATATAGGAAACAGATATTAAACCGGGTTGTACTTAGTTTGAAACTAGATCTAAACTGACCCAGCCTTATATACATGTATGTATATGGCACGGGAGGTATTAGCCCTATATTTTACCTTTTACATAACAAACAAACATTAGGAGACTATCTGCATAAAAAGTATGTAAATTCTCATTAGTGATACAAAAACAGATGAATTAAGAAATAATTACGAAAAAAAGGATTGGATCTTAATGAAGCGACGTGCTGGTAAGTAATTTGATAAGAAGATTTTATCCGGCACGCCACAATATAGGCCACTGCGCAACCACAGCATCCGATGCAGTCATCCCAAACACACCTACAATGCACTTGGCACCTTTCGACCCAAACCGTCCTACTTTCTATTAAAACTAAAGCATCTTAATATATCACTATTCAAATTTAAACATATAAGCTAATGTCAGATAGACCTTATAACTCGATAAAATGGGCTAGTTAAAATATATTAAATGGAATAGTTTTATGAATGCATCCTGTTTGCACAACCTAACTGACCGGCAAGGTAGGCATTATCGCGCGAGCTCTTGACAGATAAGAGAACTCGAATGTCGCTCACCTGAGACGGAACAGTTACATTCAAACTAAGCTAATAGACGCGCCGTAATGTTACATGGCTTAGCGCGTAAACAGTCTTAGGAGGTCATGTGTTAAAATGAACAATACGTACATTCATCAGGAACACGCCGCGTAAAGAAACTATTTTAACATGCATAGTAGGTAGCGATACAATGTAGCAGTAACATTAACGTGAAATTGTATTACGTACTGCATATGTGTACCATACAAGGTGTGTTTATTTGTGTATAATAAGATTCCATCGCACTGACATCATTTTATAATAGTTTTAAGAGGAATTGAATAAGCACTGCTATAATTTCATATCTATCGATAACACCCACTTTGATAATTGATAAAATAAACTGGCCATACCGTATTAACCTTTAGAAGAAACTTATGTAGGCGATACGATATCGGACACATGGAATACGGTGACCTTCACACAACTACGATGTCAACCGACTTATGTTTTTTTAATAAACTAAATCGTACGCTTAACTTACCAACTCGTTTTATCACCACTTGTGTTATTGATAGTGAGGTGTTCGGCGACAGAAAATCCAAAATATGAGCCCGTCTCCCCGTGCTTTATCACTGGAATTCTCGGCTCCAGGTTAAAACTGGCAGCACTTTGCAAAATACACAAAAATAAAACACTACAACACTCGACTTTCGAAGCCATTATTATGTTCGTGATCGTATCGTAATATAAATCGTGTTGTCGCACAAAATCACTGTCCACCAGTTATACTTTTGTACATCGCGATTTTCGTAAACTGATGCTGAGAGGAACGAACGACGAGACCCCCAGCGCGGTTGCCGCCTACCGGCTAAGTATTCCCGCTAAAGTTTTGCCGTGTTTCTGTTGACTCTACTATAGAGACATAACATGCCCTACGTACTGCCGAGCGCGCGCTCGCGGTAAAGGCGAGTGAACTCATAAAACATTTGACTTCAAGTAAATTTAAACGCCATCTAGTGACATTAAAACATATATTTCATTCAATTTAGATAAATACTATACTTGTTAATGTCGTACAAAAAGTATGTTTGAAGTTTATTTGTTCTGTACGTAATTCAAATAAAAAATATTGTATTTCTATGTATTTACATAAGCTTACGTAAAATATTTAAAAGCGCCATCTACAATGAAATTATTAAACGTTGATTAAATTATGCTGTCCGTTTTATCAACTCAACTCAGTTTATATTTTTGATCTTTTTGTACGTGCAGATAGATGGCCGAATGTTTCACATTGAAATATGCACTCTTACAATATGAATTAGCAATTTTTTCCGTTCTTTATACCAATTTCGTATTCTGTATTTAATACCAATAATCCGTATTATACTAGTTTTGCTCTTTAATGAAAATTAATTAGCTAATAATGCATGAAGCAGGTCTATTTAATCAAAGAAGTGAAATTCACTCTCCGAATGGAAAATTTTATTAAAACAAATTCCCTTGTTTTACGACTAAATAAGTCAATTAAAAACCTAGAAGTAAAGTGAGAGTGGTCGTGCTTCCACGTTTCACCATCCCACTCTCTTCCCGGCAACGCATTTGTAAGTCCTATTATGTTGGAAATGTCTAAGGGCAGCGATGATTTAATTCGTGTGCCTCTTTTTTAGTCCTGTTAAACTTATACTTACTTGACTTGAAAAATTAAAGAATTAATTGGTTTGATCTCGAAAAATGCGCCATGTGGCATATATTTCACCATTAACTTTAATTTAATAAAATATGTATATCGGATCAAACAATTTTTTCCGGTTCTATGGGTAGGTCTTAATTTGTAAAAAGATTAACGTTCTTAATACTTAACGACAAACATGTTTTAAACGAATTTAGGGGTGTTCTTTTTTATGGAGAAGGAGGCCACCAAGCAAACGGCTCACCTGATGGTAAGTGATCTTTGTCTATGGACATACGCAACATCAAAGGAATTGCATATGCGTTGCCAGCCTTTAAGATGGGAATTTTTGGGAGAGAGAGGACGGGGAACGATGGGTGGACCACGTCACTCATCGAACGAAATGCAGAAGTACAAACACTTCCACTGATTTTCTGTGAAGTCGTGGTAGCGATTCAGTTGGTGGTTCGAGTCGGTCAATTCAGAAGCAGCGGTAGTTGTTGCTTGACTCTACCACCGTAAACTCTTTTTTTCTGGAGGAAAGGATCAAATGGAGTTATTGAAACAGACCTTGTCCTTCAAACTGTTAAAAATATTGGTCGTATTTTTGAACCTTCCAGTTGAGTAGACTTGCCATGGAAAGATTAGGAAGTACGTTAAAATTTTTGATGAAAATGGTATAATAATATTTATGGGA
This sequence comes from Eurytides lysithous rurik, assembly GCA_018247575.1. NCBI lineage: Eukaryota > Metazoa > Arthropoda > Insecta > Lepidoptera > Papilionidae > Eurytides > Eurytides lysithous. The sequence continues at coordinate 9,638 of DWHO01001854.1, read as the reverse complement.
GATATGAGGAAAGATGAGCAGGTCCTGAGCCTGATGGTGAGCGACACGCTTGTCCATAATAATACAGTGTCTCACAGAATCTTCTTGCCTCAACGCTATGCACGTTACGCTGAGATTTAAGATGTTACATCTCTGTGCCTAATTATATGCCCTCCAAACATTGCAACACAACATTGATCTCCAAACCGAACGCAATAGCGTTCACACATCACTGCTTGACAGTAAAATAACCGGTAACAAGCACCGCTGGATCCACAACAGGCGAACTCTCCAAGAGTCCTACTTTAATAATTAATAAGTTGTTTATTAGCATTTTTAATATCAATTGTCCAGTCGAAGGTGGCGTTCTTTCTTATTACTCCAAGGTAAAATCTACGTAAAGTGGAACTGTTTTTGCTTCCGCGTTTCATCCGGTGAGTGAGGTGGCCAGTGGCCCATCCCCTCCTTTTCTCCCGCTCCCTCTCCTCCACTCGCTTCCGCCCTTCTCTGCCCCCTATCCCAACCATTATCCCTCCCTCTTACAAAAATCCCCCCCCCCAACCCCCTTTATGGTGGACGACGCATTAGAAGTTCTGTTGCAAGTGTCCATGCGCGGTGGTAATCGGTAACCATGAGGCGAGCCGCTTGCTCAATTGTCCTAATCCATAAAAAATGGTAAAGTTTAGTATTATTAAATAAAACGCAGTTGTGGCAAATATTAAAAAATAAAACGGGTTTTTATAAATTCAATTATTTTTATTTAAAAGAAAACATACAATATTTGATAAGGAATAGATGGACAATATATGCTAACAGTTGAAATATAAAAATAATTTTTAATCTTCTGAATGAAATTTAATATCAAATGTGTAAATTGACACATTGAAAGATAGTGATAGTGTCAGATGAACTGTCAACAACGTAAGCGCTAACAAAGCATTTAATCAAAAGAACTTTTACTTTGCACGGCGAGCAATGTATCCCTGTTACTAGGTAATTCTTGTCTAATAGTTACGCGATTATAAAACCAATCTTGTCAAGTTACATAGAGTCTGTATGAACATAATATTTTGCTGTCCGATTGAATTATAAGTCACTAAGTCTTTTCTACTCTCTCCGTTGATTAAAATAGGGTGGAGAATACTGAGATTTTAAGGTTGACAATAAAAATATTGAAAACGCTATTAAAGCGTTTGTAACACTACGTTCGACGGGAGAAATTATTATAAGAATGAAACCCGACTAAAAGAGCCAGTGGTAGTTCTTTTTTGAAAAGAGCCCGCAGATGTTCGCTGTCTCATCCATCCGCGAATGCAGATAATACGAATTTACAACCGAACTGCTATCAGCAAAAGGGTACATTTAGACCTCTACTCGGTTGCAAAATCGAGATCAAACCGGTTGAAATGACGGAGCCCATGTCGCGCCAGGTAGATTGTTTTGATATTACAATACAATTGGAAAAATGCTATTTGTGCACACCCACGTACTGCAATACCATTCAGGCGTTGTTTTGTCTTTAAGGTATAGGATGGAATACAAGTTCGGTCTGTGAATGCGCGAACAGAAGATTCAGCTGGGAGTCCAAACCTACGTTGAAAACCTTAATAAGCTTCGCGACAGGTTTGCCCGGCTCTTTGCGAACTAACGCTGTACCGGACACTTTCATAAGGTGCACTTCGGAATCTACCGAGCCTCCGCCAGTTGTTGCGAGTTTGACGTGGCATGTAACATCCACTTGAATGTATTTCTCCACAGCCTTCCCGTTCTTCCCCGGCACGTCCACATATTCTGTCTTTTCCTCGATCTGTGGTAAATCCGCTCGGAATACGCTCGCTTCGCCGAGGAGACCCTGAATAATAATTAAAAACATTAAACGACGATAAAAAATTTGAAACTTGGCACCGTACCATAATTACTTTTATAAACTACGCCGTAACATTCTGTAGTAAACAAATAAACATTTAGAATACGCATCAGTCTACAGATGATCTATCTATAGTTTCGGTCTTTAGCTGGCAACAGGCCAAAACCATAAACTATCAGCGACTTAATATCTCTGTTCGTGAATGTAGTCAATTGCTTAAAGCTTACCCCGTTTCCTGTAATGGAGAACTTCATATCAGGGTGTACAGCGCGGGGCTCCATGCCGATACCTTCAGGGTGTGAGTCGGACCAGAAGTAGTTCTCAGGAGCGTTAAGTGTGTCCGGTTTGAACGTAATACGTTTTCCGTAGCCCATCCCAATCGACTGAAGCAGAAGACTGCGACCTTCGAAGAGGTGGCGACGACTGTTGGCCGGGCGCACGCGATAAGAGAAACCGGAAATTATGCGTGGGTCGACATACGTTCCTAATTAAACAGATAAAAAAATTAGTATCGTACATGCAAATTAATATCGTTTGTTTTATATGCTTAGACTAAATAACAAAGAGAGTACTAATAGGCTTAATATCGTAGAATTATGTACCTATAACGGGTAGTTCGTATCTTTCTAATCCAACGACGCAGTACTGGCAAGGAATGTCCTTTACATCAGATCCGTTAACTGTTATCCTTCTGGATGAAGACTGAATGCCGGGTTTGAGTTCGTAGCCCTTCTTCAGTTGTTTGATGCCAATGGCAACGTTTATAACTCTTAAGACCTTGGCATCACCACGTTCCTTCTTTAACAATGCTACCCCAGTCACAGGTACAAGCTTTGTAGCACCATCATCTTCATACCATTCTACTTTACATAGCGTATTAATCTTTACTTTCTTTTCAATTGTACCATCTGCCAATATGGATTGCTCCAACTCAACTTGATTTTTCTGAAAGAAAATTTACGCATGTATCAGTCAATAGGATATTAAACTAAATATATTTTCAGCTTTAAAAATAAACGTTGTATGTTACCTGTTGTTGTACAACTTCCAAAATGCCTTGGGGTTCATGATTAGCATCATAGATGGTAAATTTGTCACCAATCGAGACTGCCTCGATCTCAAACAAGAATCCTTCGGGCCTTGAGTCAGTCCAGAAATAATTACTGTTCTCATTAAGCTTAGAGTCGATTGGCTCGAAGGTAAGACGCCGAGCAAACCCACGCCCAATGGATTGTAGAGTCAGAGCCTTCCCACCGAATAAGTACCTCGGCTTCACTGATAGAGGTGGTGCATCCAATGCCTGGAATTTTAACATTGTCATTTAAAATCAACCCTAATGAAAATTGACACAAAATACTGATTTTTACTCCGATATACTTTATTTATTACTTAAATTCATTATCTTTAGGTCACCACTTCAAATAAAAGAAAAAGGATTAAAAATATTTTTTTTCCAACTGTGATCGTAAACTCTGATTATTTTTTCATTCCAACATTCGTAATATCTTATATTTCACAATAAAATGTCCCAAGATTGTATCAACTTCCCTAAAAATATATGATATATATATATATTTAATATATTTTGCACTATAGTTCTAATGTTAATGGATACCCCGATGGCGATGTCAATGAAAAAATAACCAAAGCATGACCATGTTTAGTACTACAAGAGAGAATTTAATATGGAAAAAAATTGGCATGGTGCCCTTATGAATGATACTTATGGTTTACCTATTAGAGACATAACATGCTGGCGGCCAGTAATGTCACTTTCGACCTGTTGAGCCTCTGCGAGGTTCCTTGAAGGACAATCATTGTATGTGAACGCCGCACTGGGCGTGGTTCTGAAAAACTGGACGATCCACATACCATCGCCTACAACGGCAAGTGCAAACAACCAGTGGCGAGAGAGACGCAAGTGAACAGTGTTGGTCGTTGATGAGATTTCAAACTCTGCAAACGTCAGCAACGGACACTGCTACTCACTAAGTCCCTAATGATAACCGAATCGTTCTGGACCGCTGAACACGTCTAGCGTTACTAATTATTGAATTTGGACTAAAGTATAAGGAGTTCACGACAACCAACAATCGTAGTGTACTTTCAATAGCATCTTTTAACACATAATCGTAAGGTTGCCATTACAATATCTTGTTTTTTAATGTTATATTCCGTAATTTAAAAACTAATAACAAACGTATTTGAAATTAAGCCTTTTCACAGCGTTATAAATATGAAACGTTAATAAATTATTGTAACAAATTTGATTTCACAACCATGACAACCTTACTAGTATTTTATCAAAATAAAAATTTTAAACTGTAATAAGGGACCAATTGCTTTAACAGTGGAAGTGTTGCAAGCTTAGTGAAAATTCTAATAGAAAAAGTTGTGTAGACTTTGAATTTCCAAAAATTAGAACTTTCACATATTACATTAACATTTTTGCACGATTAGTTTGGAAACAAACTCACCATCCTCTTGATCTCTGAAAAGAAGAATCGTGCAAAAACGTTTCGCCAGTAACAGGTTACCACTGTTAATTTTAAAATATTTCAATTTTTTATAGAAATTTTTAAAGATCAGATTGATAATATGGTGTGCTAAAAGATTACTAATATCAAAATGTCCAAACTCAATACGAAATCTGAGCATAGCCGTTTCTTTCGCGGTCCAGTCGGAAAATTTTGCCTCTGTTTGATATGGATCTTCTAAGTTTTTCTGTTTTTTTTTTTTGTGGCGAAACAAACATCCTTTACATTCATGGTACAAAAGCTGTTAAGTATATTGCGTATCGATCGATCGATGGGCAAGCAACATTCATGAAGAATTGTCGTTTGGAACATTACAATAACAATTAGTTTGTCTTTTCATACACATATTTCATTAAAAACGCGTAACGAAATGTGGAAGATTGCTTTCACTGAATTAATTTCACATTGCAATCATCAACACTTCTGTTGGATAAAAAAACTTCGACAATTCATCAGATTGCGACAAAGTGAGCACCGTGATATTTAGAGCGTGTTAACCATTACTCTTCTCACCTGCATCGGTCTAATTTTGTATCGGAAGCCGGTCCTGACTCTCGGATCCATGTAGACCCCAATGACGGGCATTTGGTACGGCGCCGGCTGCGGGACGCGATAGACCGCGGGGACATCACCCAGGGTGCTCGCGTCTAGCAACACCTCCTTCTCATACGTACTTGTACTCCAATATTCCTTGCACGGAATCTCTGGTTGCTCCTGGAAAATAATGCAAACGTTCAAAATTTCTTGAAGATTACGTTACGAATACCATTTGTATTTTACTAAAACTTTGATTAAGCAGGTGTAATATTTATTTAATTTAAAATTTTAATTTCGGAATTCTATCGAGTGTAATTATTTGACAACTGTCTTTGTAAAGTCCATCATAGGTGCGGGCACTTATTATTTCCTCAAATATTGTGTATAAATCGAATATTGAATTTAAAAAACGAACCAAAATGAAATTCATAAAATTTATTTTATTAGTCATATAAACTATTAATAAACGTATTTTTTTATTGCATCCAATGTATGGCATGATTTATATTTACGCTATTTCATTTTTGTTTACTTAATCTATAATACTGGTTAGAATGATCAATAAACTGATAGTTCGATGAAATTAAAACTTACGTCGATAGTTTCAAAAGTAACGTTATCACACTCTTGGTAAAAAACGGCCGCGAGCATTTTTGGGAATTTAATAATTAAGAATTAAAGTTACTAATGACTACACCCGCGGCCGCTGCTACACGAAATAAAGAAAGCCCGCCTTGGCATTGTACCCATGTCATTTCTGCCATACTATAATAACGCCTGCCAAGAAAATTACAACAATTTATATTTAGTTCTATTTTTAAAATCAAAAATTATAAATGGTCATCTCGTATGTTGTCTACTACTGATTTTTAAAATCAGAAGACGTTAATGTATTCTTCAACTTTAAAGACTTAAATGAAGAATTATACAAGACTAAACTACTTATACTTACATAGTGGGGGCAATAAAAAAAGACTAGTCAATAATAGATTTGATTGCGTTTCAATGAGCTTTACTGAAGTTATTTACGTATATAACAACGATGGATGCCGTTGACGCCATCTCTAATCAAAGCAAATTGATTCTATCGCGGCGCAGAAAACGGTTAAAGTCCAACCAGGAGATCGATCGTGCGTTATTTTTAGAAACGTAGGCGGTAGAAACGGCAAAATCTAAAAGCGGTAGAAATGGCAAAAAAATCTATGATCACACAAAACTCAGGCTACTCTAGATCTCTCTTATATATGACTTATTGCCAAATAATACTGTGTATTTGCTACAATACTTTCTTATGTGTCTAAAATAAAACTCATTTATGTGCTTTAAATTCTCGATGTTTTGAATACTGTACCTCGTTCCATACGTACGTACTACGGTACGTGAAAAACTCGATGAAAAAAAAAGCTTGAAACGTAATAAAATAAATTTATTGAATAATACTTAGTGCAATATTCCATTGTTCTGTCCTTGAGGAAACCTTGCGATGTAACTGATTAATTGCTAAAATGAATAAAGCTCTACTAATAGTGGAACGAAATTTTTACTTGCTTTTACATATAAGAACGCACGTAGCGTTCATAATCTTATCAATGTTGAATTATTATTGTTCTGGGTATTGTCTAGACGAGACGGGGGGCCGGTTGAATGACGAAACTTTATGATTAACGTCATGCGATGTTTATTTAGAGAGGAGGCGGGGACTAGGGGTGTGACTGCACTACAGGGAATAACAATACAGTAATTTTCCACTTTCTGGGTCTTCAATAATATAATAAGGTCAATGTGTAAAATTAAAATGTTAGTTTAAGATATTAAATTACGTTAGTTAACTAATTAGGAAAACGTTCGGTTAGGACATTTAAAAAAACTGTCTCAAATATTTTCTGTACTTGTTTATATTCTCGTGAAAAATCTTTTTTTTATAAAATATAATTGTAAACAGTTTAGTTATACTATTGAGTGACCATGGAGATAAAAATGAAAGCTTCCTGAGTAACATATTATATAAGCTTCGTTGACTTATGTAGTAATCTTCTAACAACAAACGAGCTTTATCTATAGCAGGATCTCCGAGTCTAGGCGGTACGGACGGTCACGGCATTTTTTTATCGTTGTCTTATTTGTTAAGAGATTTCGGACTGATTAAGGCTTGTACCTACCTAGTGTTTGAGACCCGAAAAGGTCAACTTAAAGGTATAATTAATCTCTGTTTACTCTGCCATTCATTAAGAATGACTAATGGAGTATATGTAATTATCTTATCAACGTATGTAAATTGTCTTACCGGTATATCCAACTCGGGGAATGCTTCTTCGCCATCGCTTTCATAGTCACTTGGTGCCGATATCAATGGTTTAGCCGCATCCTCCAACTCCTGCAGAAAATATCAATACAACTAACTCTTATTTTTTGTGAATTTAATGTTATCTCTTGTATAATTTTAATCCCATTGAATAATGAGAGGCAATAAAATATTTATTGGCTCTCGCTCTCTTTAAGGGTTTCAGTGAATTTTTACTGAAGTTAGACAAGATTTATCAATAAATGGAGATACATAAATAGATCTATTAATTAAAAAAGCAGTTGTCTCTTCACAATCCCCTGACGTTTCTTAATTATATTAGCCGTTTTATTATCTGTAAAGGTAATAAAACTATAAAAATGTACAAACTTTAATACTATTGAAAATCCTGAATCACAGTCACGACACATTGATAAAAGTAGGTGTCGTAGAGTACACAAGCCTTATCTATGACTGCTAGACGTTAAATATTTCATACAAGAGTTCACACTAAAACATCTCTGATAGCGAAATGAGGACAATTTATTATTGCATTAATCATGTTAAGCCTTGACTCACTTGGAATGAATCGCAGGCGCAGTAAATAAAGATTTTCTTAAAAATAACTTCCTTTATTTAAAATTAGTAATGCTGCGTAGAATCTTACGTAAAGAATGCGTGAAAATAATTTTGTGGGCATAGTTTGTGATTTGCTGCTTCCTTATGAAAGGCATGGATGGCCCTGACAAGGTTATTGTCGCATAGTTGATTTTTACTAAATGCTTCCAACGCTACACTTTCAAAAATTGTATTTATTTGAATAACTCAGTATACAAATCGTTTGTTACGACAAGAACGCCGACTATGTCAGTGAGTCACCGAGACTACGTACACCATGTAAAATTATTATAATCATTCTGAACGAACATGAAGCGATTGACGCAGTCATAAACTATAGATTTTGGCGCCGTGGGTTTAAACTTTTCATTTCTTATAAAAACCGCTAATATAATCAGTTTTTCTGATATTGCAAAATCTAAAAATGATACGAAGTTAACAGTTGATAGATACATAATTTTTAATTGATATTTTATTTAAAAATAAACTATCTATGCGGCGTCGCGCTTATGTTAAATTACATAAAAAATACTAAAAAGAATTATTAGCCTAAGGTTTTGGTCATATGACCTTACCTTCAGATGACTAAATCCTACTACAGTCAGCAATGAACACATTGTTTTTTCAAAAAAAATTACATAGTAAAGTGAAACAAATAAATATTCGTAGAAGAAGAATATTTTCCATGACCAAACATGACACTTCCATAAAGACTATTTTTAGTATTTTCTGGCTTAGTACAGGGCATATGCTGTTGTAATTTAACACAATACGAGCAACATTTTCGAGCAAATACGACCTTCTCGTCGTCTTCCTTTTTTTAACACAGTGGAAAATTTTAGATTATTTAATTTTAAATGATTTGTTAATTAAGTTTTCCAGTTCTGTATTTAATTTTAGCAAACATCATTTTGTGGGAAATTTATTACGATGTCCACATACAAAGAATGGTGTTGAATACAGTCTTACCTGGGCAGATGGAAGGTTCTCGACTAGGACAGGCCCATCGAGTGCAGTGGAGGTGCCAGCCAAACGAGCTCGGGTCAAGTTCCATAAACGGCGCAGAGCCAATGGAGTCTCCTCCACTTGAATTTCCATCGCCTGGCTTGAGAGCATTTTCTTTATTGATAGATTACCTGGTAACAACAATCAGTTAATAATAAATGTTCTTATATTTTGCGGGATATTAATTTTTTTTATTGAATTGAATTGATTCACAAACGAAAGATTAATCTGAACATTTGTGTTCAGATTAATATACGTATTTTAATCATAGCGCTACTATTATCGAACAATAAATCCCTTGTTTCAGTGTCTCTTATTGGCTATTACAGTTTTAATTGAAAATATGTAATCTTTATGCTACATAAAATACCCAAGCTTACTCTTCCTTTTTCTACGTTTAGTCATGGTTTAAAACAAATAAAACGCATAATTGTAAACCTTGTAATGGCAATGGTAAAAATAACAAATGACAATGACGTGACTTTGAAAAACAGATTCACGTCGACGACGAAGAAAAATTTGTATGTAACTACCTAACACGTAGCTCATCTATGGCCTCCATTCATAAGGCACGTGAATTAAAAGATCCACAAATAACAATATCCGCGTCATGTCATTATTGTTGTTACGCAAAATAATACGTTACAATATTTTCTCAGCCGAGATATCAGGCGTTACGTTCGAAAGTATTTCGAAATTTATTTTGTAAACTCACAGTAAAAAGTGTAGAAACGCCGTCTATTTCTATTCTATTTGAATTGAAGTTACGCTTTCGGCTTGCGCCATGTAAAGCTTCATCGGGCACCGCACCTGT
>DWHO01001853.1:0-14392 GCA_018247575.1 Eurytides lysithous rurik | reverse complement strand
AAAACTTTTAAAAATAAAAATACAACCACATCTTACGGAAAAATCAACTTTTTATTTCAGTTCCACATACGGTACACTGAGCCTTAACTATACTTTTTGGAATTAAACTGTAGTACAATTGAGTTATGTTGAAAATAGTTTTATATTTGTGTGACTTAGTATTTTAAACAAAATGAAATAACTATTATATATTTTACTTCTTTATATATTGTAATTTATAATGAACAAGATGATATAAGTAATAATATATTTTTCTATTGATGAAACGATCTAAAACAATTAATATATTTATTTAGGCAAAGTTCTGCGAGATATTTGTCACAAGATAAAAATGTATTTCTTTTCCAACAAGGATATTTGCATCGTTGTGTTTTTTCAACCCAAACAGGAAAATGCTCAAACTCATCACGTCACATCAGGAGGAGTAAATCATCAGAGTAAATTTCAAAGTCGTAAGCAAAGCCTGGTGGCGATTGCATGGAGTTATCGTTGAAATATAGGAACTGACAGATTTTTTTGAAATGACTTAGCGGCATTGTCTCCAAAGGAATATCCAATTCAGGTGCCTTCGAACACCTTCGAACACACAGGACATTCGAATATTTGGCAGTGACGCCAAACTCATAATCACACAGACACCAATAAACTTTTTTAATTCATTAGTTGTTATTGTAAATGGCTTTGAAGGATTTTTTTGGACACTAAATTTGTGCATTTCTTCTACAATATGCTGAAGTAACTCATCATCAAAATACCATAAAAATATTGAAGGAGAGCTTCAAAGTCAAAAATCAGTGATTGTAAATTTGTATTTCCAGTAAATGTAAAAGGAGGTGATTGAAAAATGTTGGCAAAAAGGCTTGAACCGGATAAGTACCACGACCACCCAAAAAATCGTATCGTAATAAAATGGAAGTGCTTTTGCTTCCATGTTTCGTCCGGTGAGTGAGGTGGCCGGTGGCCCACTCCCTTCCCCTTTCACTCATAAATTCCCCCCTTAATGGCTGGCAACGCATTTGCGAGTTTTGTAATGCTGCAAACGTCCATGGGCGGCGGTGATCACTTACCATCAGGAGCCGCTTGCTCGTTTGTTAGCCTTATCCATTAAAAAGAATATATTACACTCTGTATTTGTATTCCTATATCCTATATTGACTCGTATAGGATTAGTCGTCTTCTAGATAGAATTCAGGGCTAGATCGGAACATAACAAAAATACATATGCTAACAATATAATAAGCGAAAAAAAACAAGTATATTCGTCATCGTTCGTTTTTTTCAGAACACACCTAGGTGTCCACTTTAAGATTTTGCCGTACATTAAACACTCAATAGCCAACATTTGTATAAATGTGTTGAATAAAATACTTCATTTTTAATGTGCTGATCTAGGTATCTCAAAAACAAAACAAATGTATTTTTAGTAGATAAATTTATTTGATGTAAATAGAGGAATATTTATAAGTAAAGGAAAGCTAAGCATCTTATAAAAATATCATTGTATACTTTAAAACTGGACATAACAGGTATCGGCAAACGATTGTGTCTTAATATTCACAAGAATGAACTGTGCATTGACTCTACAATGACGCAAATTCGAACCAACTTTTAATACAAATATATAAGATTTTTTAACGTAGCAGTAATTAATTTTATCAAACTAGACCCTTAAGGCAAAAACTTCTCCAACAGTTTAAGCGTCTTTCAACATACCTCTATGTATAAGCACTGCAGTAGTTTCCGCAAACAATGCTTTGGAATGCAATGTTAAGACACAAGAACTGAATTATTACTGTAACAATATTTACGCAAATGATAAAATATCCAGTCTAATTACATATCAATCACAATTTTTCATAATTCAACATACAAAGTACGTATTTCGATACAATATTCTTTATGTACCGACTTTAATACTTTACCCCTTTCTAGCAATAAATTAATTTCGACACAAGTTTTTTTAATAGCGCAATTTTAATAAAAACTATATCTAGCATAAGATATATATGTATACGACAACTGTGAATCAACGCTGAAGAAATGCTTCCCAAGCAATGTACCTACTTAAAGAATATAGCATAAGTTGCAGAAACCAAATAAGACCCAAAACACAATAATCTAAAACATCGTTGACAATTATTGTGGGGTTTATGAATGCTGGTCCACTATATCATAATTAGCCCTTAAATATAAAGGGTGAAATGCATTGATCTTGCTAAGGATGACGAAGTTGCGTATAATTGTTGGAATCAATAGTAAGTGAGGCAAACAAGATATTCGACTGTTACTAAAATAATAGTTAAATTATTTCAATTATAGTGTTTGAATCGAAGCGCACGAATTTACTTGCTTAATTTAATCAAAAAAATCATCTTGATGCATTGCAAATTAATGTTCGCCACTGAAATGAGAAACGGAAAAAAAATCATTCTAGCCAAAAAAAAAAGTTTTGAATGCGCGCAGAACTTAAATGCGTCTATGAAGTTCAACCAAATCATTGCGCAATACAGTCTCGAAGGTGATAGGGGCAAAAACCTGGATGCGGTGTAATATTGCCCTCTCACTCGCGCTCGGCCTAAAACGTTTTCTGTCTTGCTCCCACTGCTCGTTGGTAGATCGCAAATAAAGCTGTCATTCGTCGTGCGAGCGTAGATCTTTTGGACGTTGCATTTCCAACGGGATCCTTCGCAACGGCCCGACGGGACTTGTGGGTAAGCAGGACTCTGGGCGCATTTAAGTTTCGCACGAGGTGCAATCGTGCGGTTCGCGTAACAGTCGGATGGCTTGCGCCGCGGCGTGCGGACGTCCGCATTAGGGCAGCGGCTTGTCCTCGGGGATCGTGGGCGAGGTGGCGCCGCTGGCCGCGCGGCTCGCGTCGCGCAGCGCCTCGTCGAAGCTCTGCGTGGAGTTGGAGCGGGACGCCACCTTCCCCTGCGGAACGAACACGATGCATTCTCATTATTGTATATTGCGAATAAGTCATGCACCTGATGGCAAGCGAGACGCTGCGCTGCTAAGTTTTAAGATGTTATTACACAGTCCAGTATGTAAACTGGAGACGTTGCCCTACAAACCGGATCACGCTAGTGCTTAACACGTTGAGTGCTACGTCAGTCCCGGGGGGATAACAATCGACTTTTTTGGACGGCATGGATTCATGGACAGGGAAAAAATCTATTACAAGATATATATATATTATTCCATCTCCGAATTTTTGCATGATAAGTTAATAATAGACAAAAATAATTAATTACGGATACTTAACTATTTAATAAAAATAGATACGAAGAAGTAGATACGTCCTCCTCTCCTGAATTGCAGTGCCCAACAGGGTCTATAGTGATACATATTGATGCTGGAAAGCAAAAACGTAGTAAACGACACATGGAGTCATTTTTTTTAAATTACATTGTTGAAATCAGTAAATTAAACCAAGCCGATTGGTGTATGTCTGGTGAAAAATTTTGGTTTTGCCGATTACTAGGTTTTTCTTTCCAGCATCGATATACTAACAACATGTATGTAAACTGTAGAACGCAACAAGGTTATTGAGTATTGGATAATTGATCGCCAATGCCCAATTGATCAATAATGTACCTTCACATTCTCGTACGCGGTGCCGACTCGCTCTTCTATGGAGCGGAATGACTCCGAGTTGCGCATTTGGCCGAGCTTGCTGGAGACGCCGGCCGTTATGCCGCCCAGGATAGAGGTCGTCTTCTCCGCAGTGGATTTTATCACAGATTCAGTTTTTTGGTATCTGCCGATGTCGACGTTACGTTAATTTGTTGGACGAGAAAAAAATTAAGGCACTTTAATTGATTTATTGGTTTTATTATTTGTTATTGATTAGTGTTAACTCATTGAAAACGAAAAATTTAATAAAACATTTAAAAATAAATACATATCTCACCCAATAGGCTCTTACAACATATTTCAAAGGTTTCTATGTTCGTTTTAGGTTAGTTTTTCGTATAAACAAATGACAGTTTTATTTTAATTTAAAATACAATAAATCATTGGCATTCAAATGAAATCAGTTTATTTATGTCCGTTAAATATTTACACTACACAACTTTACTCCTAAACCAAAACGATGGTTATAATTAATAAATAACATTTAGTGTAAAATAAATAATTGACGTACCTCTAAGTGTATCAAATTAATAAAGACAATAATGTATGATATAAAATAAAGACAATAATGAGCTGGAGCGTCGCACTTATACCTTAAGGTAATGGATTCAAATAGCAGTCGCGTGTACAAATTTATCCTTTTCCCGCCGTTTTTGAGATGAAATGACTAACCATTTATCATATTTACGATTTAGCAAACATCGAAGTATTATCAAAAATTTCAGTTGTAAAAGACGACGTTTAATAAATAACAATGATAAAGTTCGTTAACAATACTGTAAACTTCAAGGTATAATTATTATCATGTATCAATTTGGGTGCATAATAATAATAATACGATTTTTACATATATAGTACATAATTTGACATGTTTATTATAGCTAAACAATTTTTTATGTTCTATACCATAGAAATAAAGAAGGGAAATTCACGAAACTTTTTTTTAAAATTATACATTAATAATACGTTAAAGAGGGTTACAATAATTAAAACTATAATAAATGCCGCACACCAAATACTGCACTATAAATAATATTATTAGATCAAACTTACAAAGAAAATGTGGCATCATCGACAACTGATAAACCAAGATTATCCACTTAACCTACTTGAGTATTCCAAAATTATCAGTTGTGTCGTTTTTAGATTATTTCCCATTGGCTAATTACAAAAGCTGTAGTTGAAATTCAATTTCATGGTGAAGGAAGTCCAATACGTTATCGTCCAGTTATATAGAACAGTTAAATTATCGCGTGATAAAACAATACAGTTCGAGCTTACAAACTCCACACTTTATATATTAAATTTATTATTATTTTTATTTTGGTTATATTTTCGAATCATATATGTTTCAGTATCATAGATATGTCAGCTTTTGACTTGAAAAGAAATACAAAGGGAAGAGGAAAAGATTCTGTTCAAATTAGTGGTTCTCAACCGATGGTGCGCAGGCCACTGATCCTTGAAAGCACCTGATGTGGTCTGCGAGATATCAATATATTGAAAACGAAGAAAAGTGTTAATTCCCATTCGTTGCCAACAGTTTTATATTTAGTTTATTTGCAGAGAACCCTACCCAGTAATAAATCAGAAGTCAAATAACAAGTGATACCTGGTGAAACGATTCATTTTAATGGTCCCGCCCAACTAAAAGGTTGAGTAGCCCTGGTTTAAATAGACCGACCCAATTTCGACAAGGCGCATCGTCGCCTCTCAAGAGCTATCGTCATTGCACTTAGCAAGGGAATAAAAGCAAAGCGCTCGTGCTTAATCGGCGTCGAATGTTTAATTAACGCAACAGGAACTTTTTAGAAATTCAAAATGACGACTGCTGACGCGGAGGCCACACCTTCTTTCGTAATGCTCATATATTAGTAAAGCATCGAGTCGTTACAAATCACAGACAAAAGCTGTTTCCTTTGGGTTAGAACAGGTGGACATCTAATATACACTACTATTATTAAAAAAAAGCATTAAAAACAACTAACTAATCATTACTAGCATATAGGTGGGAAATACAGTAGTTGCCACCCAAGTCAGTAAGTCGAAATTTGGACAATCGAGTAGTCGAGTAATCGTCTACAATAAACTACTTAAATATATGCGACTTTGTCGACTTCTTTTTATACATACTACTTGTTTACGTCGTAACTACAAAGCTCAATACGGAAAAACTTGCTGTTAAGGTGGCCAGAGCTCATCACAAAAATGTCAAACCTAATGTCTTTTATTTAAACTAGCCGCATGCATTGCAATGCCATAAAAAGAAAAAAAAGAAAAAGAATGAAATTTCCGGTGTTTTTTTTTGCAACTATTATCCGCCAGAGATAAGTATAGATGTTTACCGACTATTACTATTATTTCCACTCTCGGCGTTATGAATACTTTGCTTGTTTGTCAACAAGCTCACCAATCATACGAAGTCTTAATGTGTATTAATATTATTAAATTAATCCTTTACGTTCAAAACTAACAAGGTGATTGCTCACCATCGGACAGCAGTCGAGCACTGACCATTAAAAAAAACCTAATTTATCTGTGGAATTGTCAACTCATTTTTTTTTCGTTCACGTCTAAAACAGTTTGCAATACATATACAACGTCCACTCGACGCCCACTCTACTTCCATAGACTGCAGTGTGTACTCCGTTGTGTGTACAATATAGAAGATGTACTTCAACCTCAGTACTTACATTGGTGCTTCGGTCACAGCCTGCGTAATCGCGGCGACTCGCGTTTCTATCGTTTGATAGCTGTTGTGCAACAAACCAAATGAGATATCAAATGAAACGAGCAGAAACTTAACGCCGCCCCCCACCAGGAAAGCGCAAGCAAATCATACAGCGTGATATATATAGTGAATATACATTCTATCGAAACGCTAGGGGAATGTTCTAACCCGCGAGAAATATTCTATCACCTTTACATAGCTGTGCTTATAAACAAATTGCAATTGTGAAGATATTGCAGTCACTTACACCTGGCTCTCCTTTACGTTTTTCAAACCCTGATTAACATCCTCAGTAATCTCCTTCCATACGGTTATGCCAAGTTTCCTTTTAAGCTCCGAGCTCTGACGGATCTGTAATGCAAAAATAAGCCACGTCAAAACCACGACAAAAATATATGTACGTACCAATATCCACACATTTTGACGCAACATTTAACGAATTTAGACATTATTAATTATAAATAAAAAAAACAACTTTTTAAAAATCGTTTTGCAGGTGATTTTGGCGAAAGTCCTTTGTAAACAATATTATCTCAAATTACATAAAATAATGGTGATCTAGATTAAATTAACTTTCTTTAAATTCTACAGCGGATAACATTTTAATTTGTATACTCGGTGCAATTTAAATCTGTGGAGAACATACAGATGTTTCATGTCATATAGGCATAGAGATGCTGTTCATGTTTTGTAATTTTACATAAATACGCAGTATTTTCAACAATTCGAATTAAACGAATCCTGTGGAGTTATCAATCAAACGGATGTAAGACGATAATGATTAAATCATTGTTAATGAATAACATGGATGAAGTTTTTTTTTTATGGGTTTTTTAGGCGGCAAACGGGCAAGCGGCTTACCTGGTGGTAAGTGCTGACATTCGCAACATCGTTTGTGAATGCATTGACGTCCTTTAAAGTAGGAATGTTTTGGAGAAAGAGAGCGAGGGGAAAGGAATAGGATTTGGCCATCGGCCACCTAACTCGTCGGGCGAAACACAAACACTTCCACTTTACGCCGATATTTCTGTGTGGTCGTAGTACTTATCCGGTTCGAGCCAGCCCATTCAGCAGCAGTAAGCAATTTAATTTTTCTAGAGTATAAAGTGACGAAGTCGACAAGTCGTGGGCCTGATGGGAAGCGGAGGATTTAAGATGACATATCTTCTATGAACAGTTATTACACTGGCGACACCGAAACATGGTAGTGCTTATTTCGGTGTGAACAGCAATATGCATGACGGTAGACTAACTAGCAACCACCGCCACTCCAAATGGTGAACTTTGCAAGAGTCTTGTGGATTAGTAGTATTGTAGGTAGTGAGAGGCTTGCCTTGCTCTGAAGAACGGTTCGCAGGGTTGCTATCTCGTCCTCGACACGTGCCAGCTCGCGGCTCCATTCGGCGCGCAACTGCTCAGCCTGTTCAGGAGTTAGGCCGGCGAGCTCGTCAGGCGTATGCGGTTCGCCACCCACGCCCGGCATCGCTTCCTCCGCTACGAATAAAACTTACGTTAGGTAGGTGTTATATTACCTATGCTATGAATGGAAACATTTTAGATGTAAATAATATATTTACGAATAAAGACTCGCTTGGATGTTGACATAAACTTGTTTTACTTTGTAAAAGAAAATATTTAAAACCAAGGGCGTAAATGCACTGGCAAAATATTTTGTTTGTTGCAATTAAAACAGTTGTCTTGTTATTCAGAAAAAAAAATCTGTACTGTGATCGAAATTATATCTTAAGGTCAACTCACTTCGAGACATTTTATTTATTTTTATCGCACATAGTTACGCACTTGTTTATGCCTGAATCATATTTCTTTCGATTGGCGAAGCCATTAGCGGGTTGTTAAATACGATAGATAAACAATACGCTCGCCGATAGCCAGTTGCAATACTTGATAACACAATTAATGAAGCAGTAACGTTTCGATGAACTTTAACATGCACCACTTGATGTATATTTTTTATTGTTACATCCCTGCTAGTGGAGCTATAGGTTTAAATATCTTTGTTATATTAAATATTTTAATTTAAATTGCGATGGAAATAAAAACTACCTTAGCTTGAAGTCAATATGCATGATTTTACAATGTAGAAAGGGTGAACGAAATTTAATGAAAAACTGTTTATTTCGACGTTTTAATTTAACGCGCGATTATAAATTGTTTGTTAAATTGATCGCCGAATAAAGATAAAACAAGTGTTTTAAATAAATGCTGTAATATACGAAAAACAAACAAAATGTTGAGTCTCAAGGGATAAGATATATTATATTGCGTTAGATGGTTTACTGGAAGGTACAAGTATAAAAAGTGCTTTGACCCGGAAAGTCGACCCTAAATGGTATAAGAATCAAATGATTTGAACATCGTAATTTATTAAAATTTGAAAGAATATATTAGTACTGAAAAACGATTATTTTTAAATTATGAAATTTCGAGTTCACTTTGAAAGAATTGTTAAATATCAAATTAAATGTTATAAATCCTTTCAGTTTGCTCCTACTCTTGATACTAACAAAATAATATAGTAGTGTATTTTATATTCCCTAAAACATATCATTTAATGAATAAAAATAAATCCAAATTTGAATAAAGAATTTTTGACTTTGACTTAAATAGCCGTGGTAGCTCAGTGTCCGGGCGCTCGCTTTTGCCGGCACCGATGAATTAGTTGATTTTTATTTAACAACTTTATATGCTGGTTTACTGGACGTGCTCAATGGTGAAACATAACATCGTGAGAAAACCTGCATATTTAAGAAATAATAATTATGGGCCCTTATGCCCTCTGCATATAAGAGGCCTGTGCCCAACAGAGGGACATATTTAAGCTGTTACTACAATTATGTTAAAACCAAACTTTTTACCTTGCTATAGAATAACTAACAATGGACTGGTTATTTTCTAGGCGAACTCTGCAAAGAAGCCACTTAGATAACATGCTAAATTATCACCTAAATCATCACAAAGCAGAAACTTCTAGTGGGTCACAGATACCAGAAACGCACACAGTAGACCGGAATACAGTAGGAGTATAATCTAGTAACTTTTGAGTTTGATCCGGTAAGTAAGTTTACCGCGGTTCTCACTTTGAAAGGTTGCCAACTACTCAAATATAACTATCGACCCCAGGATTGCTAAAGACATCTATGAACGACTGTAAGCAGATACCATCAGATAAATCGCCTACCCGCCTGTTCCTCGCCCGTGATTATAAAAGTAAACTTTTACATTATATTTTAAAACATGCGTCAACTTCTGTACGTAAAAAAAGAAATCAACTATCAAACAAACGTAATGCGACAATAGTTGATCATCGAGAATAACATGGATGGAATGCCGCATGTTATATGCGTGCAAGTCGAGATTTCACATTGGCCTGTCGAAATTATTGTAGTCTTTCGACAGACACTCTTTTTCGAATGGCGAAATTTTATGAGACGTGAAGCAAATCGAGAAACGCAATCACCATCAGAATGAAGGTCTTCTAACAGTGACTGCGAACTGCTTCCTGATATTTATTAAACAAATTATATATCAACGTTATTTTGCTTCATACTCTCGGTCCGAATCGATATATAATATCTATTACCCCTTGGTAAATATAAGCTATGTTCGCGATGAAGTACTTAAAATAGGAGTAACAAATTATCTGTGACTTGTATTTTTATTTGCTGTTTGTATGCGCTTAGAGTTTAAATAAATTTTAAAAATTATGTGGAAAAACAATCTACTCCTATAAAAAAAACACTGCCTTGGTAAACTTTATAAGAGCATTCCTTTAAACACTTTTTTAACAAGACTAAGCGAGGAGTCGCGCGAGTCGGGTGCCTGATTGTAATCGTAACTCGTAATTCGTAACAATCGCCGCATTTTGAACTAACTGAAAATACCTCAACTATGTTTGGCTATAAGCTTAGCTCGTCGTTGTCTTTATATGCAAGTAAATGGACAATCTCTACAAAACCGAAACAATGTAACGCTCGCATACTACTACTTTGTGGTTGAAAAACCAGCAATCCCGTAATACCCGTAGGCGGACTCACACTCCTACCACATATTTAACCGTTTTAGAAAGAGCAAAAAATTAAGTAAGCTGCACGAAAGTTGCGACTAGTGCTCCTAATTACGCCATCAACCGTCAAATAATGTTCATTATGTTAATTTCCGTAAAAGGAACATAATCAGAACTGATCTAAATGTCTACGCGCTTGCTAAAACGAAAACCAGGTCAACAGCTATTTAATATGAAGTTAACACGTAAGCAAAATAAAAGGCACCGCCACGACGACCGGTCGCTATAGATTGTTTATGCTTCAAGTGAAAACACGGTCACAATAGTGCGGATTCCTCGCGCTGCAATCACAATCATAATTATGAAACATTTGACAGTAGGGTAGTTAACAGAACGAAAAAGATGTTAAATTCAATGACTAAAAGCGCAATTTCAAATGAATATTGTTGACGGCGGCTGTTTGCGAAAACGCGGATTGATAAATCGAGTTCAAAAAGAAAATTATATTGTGTAAAGTAAATCTTACGAATGCTAAATCCATTAATAAGCTATTGAAAATTGATGTTTTATATTATAATATATAATAATATTTTTAGCGCCTACAGCCTCAAAAATTTATGTACAAAACTAATTGATCCACAGAAAGATGTCCTGCGTTTGCAAAGAAATTAAGAATATTAAGAATATTTAGGTATTTACCTAAATATTTGAGCAACAAAACATTCTGAAGACCTCATTGCAGTATAGATTTATTTTGCATGTAGCCATCTTAATCACACCAAATGAGTAGCTTCATTGGTGTGCTTTTATTAATATAGACTTAAGTCTATTTAAATCAAAAACATAATAAAGCTATGAATATTTTTACGTCACGCGAAAGCAAAAAAACTCAAGACATTACGCAGTAATCATTCTACCGTCTTTAACAGTTTTTAATTGATTTATTATTATGGCTGACAAATATTTTTACTTGGTATTTAAAGCCAAAGTTACAGATAAATAATAAATTACATTTACAAATATTTAATTGAAAGATTTCGTGTGGGGGGCCACGCAGCAGCTTTCGGTGCTGCTGAATGGGCCGGCTCAAGCCGGGACAGTACCACGACCTCACACAAAATCGAAGTGGAAGTGTTTGTGCTTCCGCGTTTCGTCCAGCAACTGACGTGATCGGTGGCCAACAACTCTCCCTCCCCCTCCCCCTATTCCCTATCCTATACCCTAAATTTGGGAACGCATGTGTAAATCTATTGATTCAACGAATGTTTATGGGCAGCGGTGATCGCTTACCATGATGAATCGCGTGGAAGTAAGCGTAAGAATAACTAAAATACTCCATAAAAAGTCAGTAATAAATACATGTACCCTTAAAATATAGACGATATGGATTAGTTATAGCGTTTACCATGTTTAAAAACATAAATTTGGACATCGATGTAATGAACCTTTTGTTTACCTTCATGTTTTTTTACATCTTGAATTTACCAAATAAATAAAAACAATGCAAATTTTCAAAACCGATTTAATAAATTTTGACAAAAAGATATACGTCTATACATATTCATAGAATACAGACTGTACTTAAAAGTAACTGAAAGTTCTATGCAAATAATGTTCATAAATGTATATTTAAGTCAGTAATACTAAGTCGTATTTGTAATAAAATGATAACGACCATAGGTGATAAATATATTAAGCTCATTTCTTGTAATTTTAATCAATGTTTCTCATAAAAAACAAGTTTATAGCTAGAATCTAACATCGATAACCAGTTAGCATCCCTAGCTTACGTAATGCCAAAACCACCACGTGCTTAAAAGCACAATATTATTTGGTATATTTCCATGTTCTCCCACTTTATAATACAGTTCACAAATGGCTTTAGTTTTAGCCATATTTTATCGTTACGGATATTCCAATATCTTATATGTTATAGTTGCATCACAAAAAAACCTAAAATATACTTTAACTTAGATGCACCTTTTATTGTTATTAAAACCTTGCACTGTGCGGAGGGCGAAAAGTTTTTATATTTAATCAAATGGTATGTTATTCTTTTGTTTCATATTCGAAACAATTCGAGAATTATTACGTTGCGTACATACTCTAAGAACTTATGACATGAGCTCTCCATTGGTCTGGTTAACTGATAGATATTTTACAGTCGACCAAGAGGCTCTGTGCATAAATTAAGATTTAGTTTAGCTAAAGTTACGTTTTTCAGTTTTTTTAAACGTCACGCCAAGCTTTTTACGCCGCGTTTTTTTTTCAACCAGCTCCTCCATCAAAAAAAGACAGTAAAAAGCATGAACGGCCACTTCATTGAATGCAATTGGCTCTACTAACCTCCGGGCGTGATGCCCAAGAACTTTTTATAGTTCTTATGACTGGACACTTTGGCGAGATAGGGTTTGGAGAGATCTTGGAACGTCACGCGCACTTCGCGGATCTTTTTTTTGAATATTCGCAGTCGACGGCGACGATTGTCCATATAGAATTCGGTTTCTATGCACAGAGCGGATTCGGCGAGGTCGGGTAATGCACGCCAGTCGGCCTCGGCGTCGGAATCACGAGGCCAGTTTGCCAGCTCCTCAAGCTCGTCGAGCTCGTCCACTGCTAAATCGAAACTTGGCGTCGAATCGTCATCCGGCGGCACGAAGTAGGGATCCTCCATATACTCTAAGCTCGCCGGCCCCGCGCTACCTTCCCTTGTGCACGCCATACCACCGTCTATCTACCTCTCCTAGCGCGGATGTCCATCATACTTTCAGTGGCGAAAACAAAACCGATAGACGAGTGCAACAGCGAACGACGTTTGATACACATTGGCAATATAAAAGCATTCGTTAGAAAACATATGTTGGCTGAATGCTAACGTCCGATGTAACGAGAATACACACACTGTTCATGTTGAAACGATCACAGATAATAAACACACGGTGAATTAAAAAAAAAAACAAAACGTTTGACAGCGCTGACAATATGTACGTTTTCCGCCTCTTTCGCCACGTCGGACCTCACTAACACGACCGCACGCTGCCGTCTCGCGTCGTTGGCTGAGCTCCTGAGTTAGCCACTTTCACCGACAACCACACGACTTATAATTTTGCCGTTTTATATATCATGATCTTGACCTCCAAAAATGTTGAACGCATATTCGCAATAAGAAAAAAGTATAACTTTAGCGAACGTGTGCGGGAGTAGATGTGGCTGAATACAGGTATCTGAGAGCGCGACGGCAACGAATAAAACGAGTCCAAAAACGAACTTACCTTGTAGCGCCAAAGTTTATTGACAGTACCGAAGGCGAGAGAGCGGCGGGCGGCAGCAAGCAGCGCAAGCGCTGGACCATTTTACAAAGAACTTACGTCACTCCTAGTTGGCGACGCAACGTATAAAAAACACGGATTGACGAAACCACTGAGTCATTTTTACACCCGTGAAACCTATTAACATTTCTAATAATCTAACCTTACTTATTGCCGAAATACTTATACTAATGAATGTAAAAATATCGCTGGTAATTGATTTCAATACCAATCAGTGATAAAGTGAATAAAAAAAGGAAAATAAATTTCAGCCCAATTTAAGAAAATAAAAGTAGATTATTAACATAGTTATAGTTCTCATGTCAGTCATTTCTATATCAAAATATAATTAGATTTGTTGAATATTTAAAATATTATAGACAAAATTTGGATGCACTTGGTCCAATGCTTACAACTATATTTGTAATGTTTTTTTTTACTTTGTTATTCTTTTATGTAGCAATGGCTGTATTGATCATTAAAATTTTCAGCATAGCTT
The DNA here is from genome assembly GCA_018247575.1 of Eurytides lysithous rurik. Taxonomy (NCBI): domain Eukaryota; kingdom Metazoa; phylum Arthropoda; class Insecta; order Lepidoptera; family Papilionidae; genus Eurytides; species Eurytides lysithous. The sequence continues at coordinate 194 of DWHO01001853.1, read as the reverse complement.
ATGTATTTGACATTTGACAGAAAGCGACTAGATTTTTATACCAGAAAAATTACAAATAAAAATACACCTAATTCTGTTTTTACACGGTGTTTTTTTACACGGTTTTGATATAACACAGTTTGAAAATAAAATATTTTTAATTTTTTTACACGATTTTATTCCATTTAGCACGATTTAAAATTTTTTGTGCTTAC
>DWHO01001852.1:0-14396 GCA_018247575.1 Eurytides lysithous rurik | reverse complement strand
CCACACCCCCCCCCCTAATGTAAATTTTTTCAAATTAACCCAACAAAGTGGCACAACTTTTGTACCCATTCCCTAAATTGTTTTTATATTTTTTTTTTTTTTCAAATTAACGATACAAAGTGTCACAATTTTTGTATCAATTCCCTTAATATGTGTTTTATTTTTATTTATTTTTTTCAAATTAATGATACGAAGTGTCAAAGTTTACGTTAAGCTTTATGGTGCAACCTCTCGTATAGGGGCGCGCCTAGAGTGGTGCAATTGGGGTCCTCTTACCTGGACGACCCTGGGGCTTTGGTGGTGAAGGTGTCCGCCGTCGTCCGCCACCCGAAGTACAAGCAGCCGAGATCTTACTACGACATCGCCCTCATCAAGCTAATAACAACGGTCACGTAAGTTGAGATTTGTAACAAAAGGCATTCCAAAAGACCCCTGGCCTTTCAGTGTGGATCTCTTGTAAAAATCGGCACCACCTGAACACCATTTGGTCTGTCCAGGTTCTCGGAGGTGGTCAAGCCCGCGTGCATTGGAGTCCCACCATCGGCGGGGAATCCTATCATCGCCACCGGTTGGGGCCGTACGGAATTTGGTACGCAAATATGGTTTAAAACAACCAAATGTGTTTTTTTTTCATTATCGTCGACTAAATAAAACGTCATCTAAAGATATAGATGTCATGTTTTTTTTTAAGGGATTAGGAATTGATCTGTTCACCTAATGGTTAGCAACTACCTCTGTCTATGGATATTTGCAACATTACAGAACGTGCAAATGCGATTCCAGCCTCTAAGGCGGAAATTTTTGAAAGGGGAAGGAAGGAGGAGAAAGAGACGGGAGGGGGTCGTGGCAGAGATATGGAGGGGAATAAGAGATATGAAGTATGTGCCACCGGCCACTTCACTGAGCGCAGAAAAAACACTTATTCTTCACGCCGATTTTCCGTGAGGTCGTGGTACTAATCCGGTCCGAGCCGGCCCATTCAGCAGCGGGAACAGCTGCGTGGCTCTACACGGCGAAACTGACCAATTTTCATCTCACTATCCAAATAACTAAATAGCAATGTTGCCATGGTTAGGTGTCGTTCGACATCAGGTCCTCTATATCCGATAATTTGGGGTCCAGGGGGTGAGCAGTCGACGGAGCTGCGCAGCGTCTCCATCCCGGTGTGGGGAATGGGGGAGTGCGCGGAGGTGCTGGGGACGTCCCGCCGCCTCCCCTCGGGACCCAGTCCCGACAGCCAGATATGCGCCGGCGAGAGGAACGGCGGCAAAGACACCTGTCAGGTAAATGCGTCTTCTACGTCGTCAATCGAAAACCACTTAGTTTTTATGAAGGAAACTTTTTTTTTTTATTTTACTCTTAATTATGTATATATTTTATGGTTATTTAACAACAGAAAAAAAAACGAATTAGCGAATTTGTACGAAGTCATAAAAAATTAACGGTTTTTTGCTGGTTAGTGGGTATCCACCACAAATGTATTACGTATTCTTACTTGACTCGCACTTCAGTGGCAGACTTTTTTTTTTGATAAAGCGGCTCACTTGATGGTAATTGATCACCGCCGCCCATGGACATTTGCAACATTACAGACGCGTCGCCAGCCTTTAAGGAGGGAAATATTCAAAGAGGGGACAGGAGTAGAGAGGGAGCAGAAGAAGGAGGGAATGGAGGTAAAGGTAGGGAGGGGAATGGGAGAAGGAGGAAGGGAAGGGAGGGGGTTGGGCCGCCGTTCGTCCGGTGAGTGAAGTGTGATTGTCAAATACCTCCCTCCCTTATAGCCTTCTTAGAAGAGTAAGTTCTAAGAAAGGGAAGGGAAGCACCTACCTCGGCCAATTTCGACCGCTAGACGATCGCGGGTTTATATTAACTTTTATTAATTTGACACATTCAAAACATAACAAACACTCTAATAGCAAAATGCGTTACGTTAGGGTGATTCCGGTGGGCCGGCGCAGATTCAGGAGGGTTGCGTGTGGCGCGTGGTCGCTGTCACCTCGCTGGGCAGGGCCTGCGGGGCCCCCAACACGCCCGCCCTCTACGCCAAAGTGCAGAGGGCTTTCGTTGCCTCGGTGGCGTTCGGGAGACTGGTCGCGAACGATGGGGGTGGGGACACCGACAGCGGGGGCTCCGATCGCTTTGTCGACAACGGCAGACACACAACAGAAAGACCGGCGTACAATGGGGGCGGGGACACCAACAGCGGGGGCTCCAATCGCTTCGTCGACAACAAACACACCGCACAGCCGACGTACAATGGGGACGGGAGCACCAATAGCGCCGTAAACAACGCGTGGAATAGCGGCGGCACCAGACAAACCACAGAGAGGGCGAAGCATTACCAAGGGGGCGGGATCAATAGTAATGGAGGCGGCAACAACCAATGGAGCAGGGTGACAACCGAGCGACAGAACAATGGGGGCAGAACCAACAGTGCTATTGCTGTAAACGACCGGTGGGTCATTGGCAACGACAGACAAGTGAACGCCATTGGGGGTAGACCCGCAAACAACAATCGCGGTTCTCAGAACGACAATTGGAACCAGAACCGACAGGACGATAGGAATGAGTACGTTAACAATAATTCGCAAAGCAACAGCGTCGAGAAAAGAGAGCAGGGTTACAACACGCAAAGGCAAGATGGGAACAACAACAACAGACAAAATCCCCAAAACAACAATTACAGTTCGTACAACAATCCGTTTTTGAACGACCGACCCATTTGGTGGACTTAGGTCGTAAGTAACACTTTACAAAGTCATATAAACTCATTGTAAAGTGCTTTACTAACTGAAGTAACGAATTAATTGTAAGTTGTTTTAAATAGTGTTAGAAAAGCAATTTTAATTAGTGACTTGTGAATAGGAAAACAACCGAGTTCTCTCATGACAATGTATTAGATATTATTTTATTTTAGAAAACAAATAATTGTAAGCAATAAAAACTTGTATATAGAGCCATTCCTGTAGATGGTGGAAGTGTTTTTTTTATCGACATTTAATTTTAATAAGCCCAAAAAATGAATTGAATACTTATTATTTATTATTAAAATAAATTTTGAAGTGTCCAAATCTTAACAGTTTTCTAAATCTATAATCGATTTTATACAATCGATATATTTTGTATTTTAGTATGTTGGCAATACGTAAATTCTTTAGAAAATAATTCTATTTATCTATTGGGGTAAATAAAATGGCGGGTTTCCTGAGTGTCAAGTCCAAATTGTTTGTTTTCTTAAAATCTAACAGTTTTAGACTATTATCATTACTTCGCAAGAGAAATAGTATTGACGGTTTTTTCATTGTAAATTTTTGTAAGTCAAGTATCAACATATTTGTTTTTTAGAAAATACCTACGGCTTATGTAATCCTTCAGGTCATGAGCACTCAATAATATATCTGTCTGCCCCGCCATATTTATCATAAAATCTTAATATTGTCATTGTAACTGATCAATTTAGCTCTTTCAATATAATACGCCTATGACCAAAAGTATACATAAAAACTTAGGAATGTCAATAATTATCGGTGACAGATATACATCGATTTTAATTCTTCTAAAACATCGATATTACGGATATACCATTTAAACATCGCCACTAAACTCTAGAGCATAAGTTTCCAACCTTTTGTGAACTACCCCATTACAAGAAAAAATCTAACGCCCCGTTTTGCACAATAGTTAATTCATTAAAAAAACATTCTGAAATGCCTATTTTAATAAAAACACATTTTGATTTAAAAAATAATTCGATGACCGTTTGGCGCAGATGATAACCTATTGGCTTCGGTGTCATAGTACAAATATTTCTTTCGGATCTGGGTGTTTGTCCGTGAAAAATTTATATATGTAAAACACCCTTATAAGACAAGATATTTTATCTTACAATGGAGGCAGCGTTAAAAAAACACTTTGACCTTTATTGCGTTTACTTTGTAATAGTTATAATAAAAAAAGTTTAGGAAATAAATAAAAGACAAAACAAAGATTAATTCAAATGTACCAGAGGGAGCATTAAAATTGAAGATTTAAATTGAATTTATGACAAAAACATCAAACTCTTCTTTGCATAAGCATCAGCATGATGTCTGTCGATGTCTAATACATAGGTTCCCAACATTTTATAGACTACTACTACTAAAAAAAAATTGCAACGCCCCTTTTAGATAATAATTAATTATACTTATTTTACGTCTGTCTATTATCTATTAATAATTCCAAATTAAAATGAATTCTCTCTCTCTCTCTCTAATAGTCCCCACGAAAAGCTCCAGCGTCCATAAGGGGGCGGTCACGTTGGGAACCTACGGTCTTAAGGCTATCTAGTATCAATTGGATATACTCAATAGATTTCTATATTATCTTATTTACTCAAGTCTTAGGTTCCACTTATCCAAAATTGATGAAAGTATCCTTTAAATATTTGAGTTGCACAGTGAATCGAATGCTAAAATAAAAAGAGTAATAGGTATTCCGAAAAGGATACATTCTGCAAAAAATACGAGGATTGTCAATTTGTTTCTTAGGTAAACATATTTAAAAAATAAAATTAATAGACTTTCTTTGGACACTAAAAGTATCGATAATTCCCTTTCGACATTAAGCTTAGATCGATACTTTTGAATCGATAATAATAACGATGATCCATATAATTACCTCGTAGTGGAAAATTACTTAATCAAATGGGATAACAATAATTTTATAATTGAATTAACCAAAAAAAATATTTAATGTTGTAAACAATATTGTTTTAAAATACGTTTCTTCCACTTTGACGTTAGGCCGTACGTCTACAATGCTTTGGTCTCGATAAAATCATTTTTGCTTCTGTCCGAAATTTTATTGAGCGATTATCAGAATTCAAAATGTAAGGTAGTCACTTCTATTTCTTTGACAATCAACGTTTTTCTTATTATTTCCCGGTTTTGATTTCATCAAAAAATGACTCAAGCGCCCGTTGAGAAGTCTAAATGCGTTTTCTGCAATATCGCTAACAGAGTAGAGAACACTGAAATATTGTACGAAGACGAAGATGTCTGCGTGTTTCGCGATATAAAACCGGCGAGTGATTACCACATTCTGACCATCCCTAAAAGACATATTGAAGATGCGAAGTCCCTGACTCCATCGGACAAGGCTTTGGGTGAGTTTTATTCAGTAATTTGCATTGAAAACGCCCTAGTTTTTTCAAAATTGCTAAAATTCAAGTGCTCATTTGCAAACGTTGGTTCAAAGTTTTGTGCTCATTTGCGAAATCTGCGTTTGGTACCACCCATTATATCTCCGTACACTTGAGTTACTGAATCTTACAGCAATAAATACTTTGCTTACTAACTAGAGAGTATTGGATGGAGCATTGTGATAGTCATTATTTTAATTAGTTGTTTTTCGCTTTAGAAAATTGCAATAAAGATAATAAATTGATATAAAGAGAGTAGAGATAATTGTTAAGTTTAAATATTTGTTAGCATAGAATTTTTATTATATCTTAATTTTGTTTAAATTTTCCAACAGCAGTGACTGATGTCTTTTAACCACAGTGTAGTGTTTTAGACATTTTACTGTCTTAGATTAATCGGACTGTAATTATTTCTCGATTATTTTAGTTTGTCACTTGGAAATGGCACATGCAGCCTTGAGGTTGTGCAATGTCAGTGTTTTTTTTTTACGGAGTAGGCTGACAAATGAGCAAGCAGCTCACCTGATGGTAAGTGATCACCGCCTCCATGGACATTTACAACATTGGAGAACTTGCAAATGCATTGCTAGCCTTTAAGGGGGGGAGAAAGGCAGTGAGAGGGGAGAGTGGGGGCAGGTGGGGAAGGGAAGATGGGAGGTGTTAGAGGCAGAGGTATGGAAGTTAGGAAGGGGAACGGGCCACTGGCCACCTCACTCACTAGGCAAAACTCGGAAGCATAAAAACCTCCACTTTATACTGATTTTCTGTGAGGTACTTTTCTGGTTCGAGTTAACCCATTCAAATGTGGGAACAGCTGCGTGGCTCTACTACCGTGATTTTATTTAAGATTTTTTTTTAACTACTAAGACTTGTGCGCTTTGCCTGATGGTTTATTACATTGTCAGATATTCTACCAAAAGACAGTGACATGTGTAATTGCTAAGCATAAAAATATATTCATAATTCTCTTGATAACAAGTATAGCAATTCAATCTAATAGAGAGGTTTCAAAGTCAATGAGAAGTTTGATACCACAAAGAATATATATTTGTTTTATAAATAGTTTGATAGCCTGTTACAATAAATTCCATTGTCAATAGTATAAATAATTTAAATCTATTGGTAATTTTTTTTGTTTTGCTGTACATGTATTTTTTATTTTTAAGGAAAAAAAATGTTCGGCTAAAATTCTGTCTAATGAGTTATAACAAATGCTCTTCAATGGAAATATATTTACATTATTTATATGTAATGTCATAACCTAAAAGCCTACGAACCCTTCTTTGCAAGGCATGGTACCTAGAACACTGGCTGAATTTCCCTGTTGAATGGTTACGGTTAACCTTTGAGCAAAAAAAGAAGTGATCTGAGATTAGAGAAATACTTATGGCTGGCATCAGGAAAAACTCAATGTAGTTGAAGACATTAACACATAACTGTACACAAATAAAGTGGAAAGGTCATGTATCAAAAGTGCTTGTGAAGGCCTATTTCAATGAATATATTATGATTTGTATTGGCTTAACTAATTATTAAACTTATGTATATAAGGTTTTTATTATTACTTCATGTTTTATTATTTTGATTTTATTATTAGGTCATATATTCACTTTTTATTTATTAAGGTTTCTTAAGCGATGGTAGCATCTAACCATCTTCCCTATTGAAATCAGCATGTGCCTTTACATCAATAACATCACAAATAATCTCTGGTCTGCGTCAGCATTCTTTTGTGGTTATTCAAGGTTCATCAAAGGTTATATAATTATTGGGGAGTGATCTACAGTATAGTAAAAAAAAACTTACTACGATTCTAGACTATGAGTGTCTATGAGCTTTATAGATCACAAATCTAGAGAAGGTACTGAGTATATTTCAAAGTTAGAATTGACAATTGTTGTAGTCCTTATGTGAAACAAAGCACATCTTTAGGAGTCAGTATTTAGTCAAGGTTAGGAAGCACTGTTATAGAGGGAGAGTATTACACACTGCTTGAGATGAACTGAAATACGGTAAAAACGGAATAAAAACCCGTCGGTGACCGTTGGTTTTAAACATTTTTATCATTCAAAAAACATTATCTCAATCGATAACATAATCGAATTTCGTAATGATGTTTTATTTATCCTGTAACACAATTATTTAACTTAGGTGGAAATGAAAGTTACAAATGGCTTTAATAAGAGGAGATAATATACTAACTGCAACAATGAGGAATTAATGTCTGTCACAAGCGATTTAGGCCACTGTGGCTACAAAAGAGCAGCCAACTGCACGAGATATTATTAATTTATTTATTTATACTCCTCTACCACTATCCTAATCGATTAACCCAATGCAATAGTGTAGCCAATATAACACAAAAAATGTTTTATAAGTTTTGAAAGAAAAATAAATATAAAAAATTGTTAAGATAAAGGCTAAAAATTATGACACATTAAGTTTTAACAACAAAGACAAAATGTTACGAAAATTCACAGATATTATAGGTGGGTCACTTTCCAACCTAGCACAGCACATACAATGTTGTCAGTTGAAATTCATTTATGTGACAGAAGTACAGATCAATTCTTTCGGCCACCTCATTTAGCGCGAGCAGTGCTCTATTATATTATAGTGCACTCACTTTCCCTTTACCCAATGATATCCTACATGACCGGTAAGGGCTCAACTGTAGATGCAGTGACTAATGGAGATATAACAAGTTTGAAATGGCAACAATCTTTAGTAGAGTTTTCCATTTCAAGCATAATGTTGCCCAATGTCCCTTCTATAGGCAGCGATGTGCAAACATTATTTTTTTAGTTTGTAGTGCAATGGTTTTAGAGAAGTTAATAGACACAAGTACATCTTATTTCTATTCACTGATAAGCTCAGAGCAGAGTTCATTGAATTTCGAAGTTGCTGATGTATGATTCCGCAACATGCAACATGTTGCGGAAAAGCTTGTATTAAAGGGTGCTGATGCTTCTTTAAAGAGCCGTGGTAACCAGCAATCTGAGTTCAAACCCCAGTGCCGGCACCAATGCATTTGTTAATTTATAATTAACAATTAAAAGTGCTGATTTACCATCTGCTCAACGGTGAAGAAAAACATCGTGAGGAAACCTGCATATTTTACAAAACAATAAAAAAATATTTCTTAAATATGTGAAGTCCGCAGTGGGGCCCCGTGATGGTCAGTGCCCTTATCCCCTTTGTATAGAAGAGGCCTGGGCCCATATAAACCAAAGCAACAAAGGATGTTGATACGGATTTTGAAAGTGGACATAAGTGGATGTTGATTTGATTTCTTCTTTTAACCCAAGGAAAAGGTTACTTTTAGTCAGCTTTGAAAGACCATTTTATACTTTATGAAATTAAAATGAACTCTTATTGAGAAATGAAATTTTTACGGTGGCAGCGCCACGCAGCTGCTACCGCTGCTAAATAGGCCGGCTCGCACCGGATTAGTACCACGACCTCACAGAAAATTGGCGTGAATTGGAACTGTTTTTGATTCCGCGTTTCGTCCATGACCTATCCCCCTTCTCATCCTCCCTACCACGGCTCTTCTGCCCCTCCCCTTCCTCTCCCTCTCACCTTAGGAGATGAGAGAAGCCAGCCTACTCAAAAAAAAAATCTCACATTGGAACATTGATAATATTTAAAAGATCAGATGTAGGGCTTGTCTCTTTCTTTATAGAGCAAATTATAATTCAACGACAAAAAAGTATTACTTGACGGTATAGGCCTGCGCTTTCATCACAAATCGGAGGACGCGGGTTCGAATCCCGTGGAGGAGAACGACTGTGTAGTTGTTTCTTAGTCGTGTTAGGGTTTTAAGGGCTTAAATGCCCAAAAAATATGATGATCCATGCGTCGAAAGTGACGTGTAAAAAGTCAGCCCCGGCTTCTCGTCGACGCCATCTACTGGTGCCTTGGGTGAGTCGTTACTAAGTTGGGTGGGTTATTACCTCCGCTTCTGCACCTGATTCCTCTTTAGTGGTGGTGGATATCCAGCCCATCTTCCTGAGAGTAACGGTAGAGTTTGTCCATGTGAAATGATGTATGTAAAATGCCATTATATTTCTATCTATTTATGGGTGCAGCGTATTTTAAATAAAAAAAGAAAACATAATGTTAGTGGAATTAATTTTCTATAGCAACATCATAATGAATCATAAATATTATTTAAAACAATAATTTCCAGTTGACAAAATGCTCACTGTAGCGAAAACTCAACTCGCCGCCAACAACCTGTCTGTGGAAGACGCCAGGTTCGGCTACCACTGGCCGCCGTTTCGAAGCGTCCACCACCTGCACCTGCACACCATAGCGCCCGAATCCAAGATGGGGATTATAGCCCGCATGATATTCAAGAGGGACTCCTACTGGTTTGTTTCGGTATGTATTATGGTGACGTGAAAACTTAGCTTTTAGTGTGGGGAAGCGAGGAGACGGCAATGACGTGCCTTGTGGTAAGCGACAGGCCTAACATGATAACACAGAGCGCCACAAAACTTCCACGGCACTGCGCGTTTCACCCGGAGATTCGGATGTCTCTATGGTCAGTAGAAGGCCTATTCCTACCTTAAAGGCTGGCAACGCATTTGCAAATCTTTTGATGTTGCGAAAATCCATGGGCAGTGGTGATCGCTTGCCATCAGGTAAGCCGCTTGCTCGTTTAACTCCTAGTCGTTTAAAGAAAAATATATTTATCCTGGCAACATTGCCTTAGAACCGGCACAGTAGTGCCTGCACATCACTGCTTAACGGTATAATAAACTGGCAATAAAGCGGAACATAGCTGTTTCTCCGAGACATTTACTGAAATGTATTTGCTCTCAGCTAGCTTATTATATTGTCAGTGAATAGAGTAAACATTTGGTGGCCGAAAACTGAGCCCTGTGGTACACCAGACGTTACTACAGTGAGGTGTGACGTGTGGAAACGCCGCAGGAAATGAAAACTATCGTACGTTCAATTCACGCCCATCTTTCATCCGGAAATGGGTACTTTTCCAGAAACTCGTTGGAGAAATTTCGGTTTCCACACACCACGCCATACAAATGCTATGCACAGTTCAAGAGTATAACAGAATCCCTCTCTCCTTTTCAGCCCGACTATGTAGATTCCAGATTGTGCACGTGATACGTGACATGGGCTTTGTATAGAAATCGTTCTTTTAAATTATCTCTACTGTTCTATTCTAATAGTTTTTAATGTAGCGACGGTGAATTGGATTTTTGTTTGGATTTTGTTAATTTTATTTGTATCCATTTCAATTGTATTGAGGTGAAAGTAGTTTTGTTGGTTCTTTCTGATGTTTTTATTATATATGTATATTGTGACTTGCGTTAACTGATTAGTTGGTGAGTGTATTAGTTTTGACTTTTGATTTTAAAAACGCTCAATGTTTTTTTCTTTTAACTATAAGGGCGTTGGAAGGACAGTGACTTGTAAGTGTTATTCCCCCGACTAACTAAATCTTAATGTTATAAATGTGAAAGAATGTTGGACGGTTTGTTTTTGTAAAGACTTTATTTCATAAATGAAGCTGGGAAATGAATACATTGTATGCGGGAAATGCCAATTGCAGTCTTGTAGGCGCCACTCGTTGTTTGCGAGGGAGACTAATAGGTGTTTATCAATAGATCAGTGATAAAAAGCGAATGTGAGTTGGCAACACGATCAGTTTATATTATTTCGAGTAAGACGTAACATGCAGAAGTACAGAGTTAATTATATATTTTCTACGGTTAAGTGTAGATAATAATGATAAATTATCAATTTATTATAATATACAATTTAACATATTTACATCGATTACGCGCAGCTGGATATTGATAAATAGCAAGTTACATTAAACTTGCCCCGCATACAATGTGTTAATAGAAGCAAGACGTCTCCTGATAAATGACCAAGGAACTAATGCGATGAATATCTTGGTGATCAATTTTTCTTGTAATCTTTGCCTTCAACCCTTGCCAGACGCAACCATTAAAATTACGAATGTATATATTTGCGAGGCATCCAAGCTGAGACAGTTTGCAAAAGCTCTCGGATGATGATTCCCAAAGTGGTCCAGGTGGACCCCTGAGGGCTAGGCATGTTTTGAAAATTGAATGAAACGTGTCCTGGGAATATGGTAGAAATGTAGCAGCATTAGACGAGTAGAGATTCGCCGAAACCGGGAAAATTTTGAAAGTGGCCAACGGGAACAAACATTTTGCGAAACAAACTCCGCTTTACAACTTCTTAGCGCAGATTTGTTTGACTCGAATTTCGGTTGAGAGCATCAGTGCCAGAGAAGAGCAGAGTGGAATTTCTTTCACAAGCAAGCGGCTGAAAGCTTATATTGCTTGAAGACAACATTACCAGATAAAGGGCTAAACTGAAACACATCACTGGTGGTGATATGCAGTGGTACCACCTGACTTTCCTGAGTTTAAAGCTGACTTTAAATTTTGGCGCCGGCAACGGGTTAATTTTCGCCATCGACAATTCTTAATTAGTATTTTAAAAAATTCTTGTTACTGATTGAGCCGTGGATAGATCGTCCACTTTCGTCTTCAATTCGTCGGATCGGATCGAGATATATTTATTCAAATAGGTCTGTTCAATAACCTTTTGATTCGTCATTCTCACTTCGTGGAGTAGCTTCATCCGGCTCATTGTTCTGCTCAGAAGAGCTGACTAGGATTTCAACAGTTCATTTACCCAAAGATGCGGTCACTCCGACTGACCACTTGATCGCAAAAAAACTCGTGCTTTGAATTGGCAAACCTCACAAAAATGCGCTAATGTTTTTCTCTCCGTATGCGGTGAAACCGGACTACTTTTTCTTTAAGCGCGCCAAACGTGAAGATATTTCGCGCTAGACGGCTGACCAATCAGATGCGACCCCGTCAGCCAATCAAAGCGTCGGATTGACTCCCATACTTTTCACCTTCAAAAAAAACTTGGACAGTTTATGCATTACAAAGTTATGAAAAAAATATTAAGCCTTAAATAATTACAAGTCCAAATACACGATGCATTGAAAAATTATGAAAACTTAAAGTAAGCCTTAGATAATTGCGTTGTCAGTTAACAGTTACGTTGAAAATACCGTTACAAAGTTTATAGATACAATACAATAACCATCCCGCATACGGGTCATTAATTCCAAACATATTGATCTACCAGAAACACCTGAACAGTATATTAACAGGAAACAGGTCATCTAAGAAGAATTCAGATACTAGTATCTGTTCTAAAAATCTTATTATTTACTAATAAATATGTTTGAATACGAAATAATCTGTGACCGAAATGTCTCTAACACTCAAACGTTGGTCGATTTTTGGGACAAGAAAGCTTGCCGATTCCTGGTATCATTAATAAATATGTTATGCTACATAGATAAACTGGTTTTGTCTACTTGGGGTAAGCCGATATAATATAGGATGAACGAATCACTGACAAGCTATAGCCCCGAAGTTTCGTTATTCTCGACTGCAGAAATGTAGTCAAGTTCGGAAACTTGAAATTAATTCCTGACAATAGTCTGTAAGGTATATTATTATAGGTGATAGGGTCAAAATGAAATGCCTCAATCCAACAGATAAGTAAATAAAGAGATAACTAACGATATATTTAAGGTTGAATAGATGTATTAGGTGGTAAGGTCGATATGAAATGGAAACGATTCAATCCAAAAAATAACTATAGTGTGTATATAAAACATAACTAACAATATATTTGGGAATAGAAATGTATATTATAGGCTGTAGGGTTAATATAATATGGAAATAATTCTTCTAAAGAAGCGGTGTGTGAGTAAATAAATAACTAATATAACATTATAGAATAAATAGGTATATTTTATAGGTGATAGGGTCAATATGAAATGCCAGAAACTCAATCCAACAAATTAGTAAATAAAGACTTAGCTAAACGATAGTTTTGGGAATAGAAAGGTATATTATAGGTTGTAGGCGTAATATAATATGGAAATAATCGTAATAAAGCAATGTGTGAGTAAATAAACTAACTAACATTACATTTTAGAATACATAGGTTTATTTTGAAGGGTCAATATGAATTTTATTTATATTAAATTTATCTAATTTAGTCTTGCCATAAATATTGTTACAAAGAAAAACAACCTTTTTTTTATTGTACGTAACATTTATCACTATTACAGTGTGTTAGTTTATTACATTAATATAAAACCATTAAAATATATAAAGCTTATTCGAAGTGGTCTCCATTGGCTGCAATACAGTCCTTTAAACCTTGAGGCCAGTTATCACTAGCAGCTCCCACTCTTTCTATGGGAAAATGCTTCACTGCCAATCCTATGGATTGCTTTAGGGGCACCAAATTATCATGGCGTTTAAAGCAAGCCTTACTCTCTAAAACTGACCATAAATCATAATCCAGTAGATTAAGATCAGGACTAGATGACGGCCAGCCTTCAGGTCTAATGAAGTTTGGGATGTTCGTTTCTAACCAAGATTGGGTGGATCGAGCTTTATGACCCGGCGCCGAGTCTTGCTGAAAGGGCCATTCTTGGTTATTGAACATGGTGTTTTTAACGGGCTTGCCTATCTTCTCAAGAATGGTATCTTGACACACTTGTGCACATGTTTTGATAACTTTTTCACAAAAATATGGTCCACTCTTTCACAGCTAACACCCCACCAAACCATCACTGAAGTCGGAGCTTCTTTAGTGCCTTCAGCATAAATGCGGTCATTTTGTTTGTTAAAATATTGCTCAGTTGTAAAAAATTTCTCATCCGTAAACAAAATTTTTCTGTGACCTCCCTTTGCGTACCGCTATATGAAATTGTTTTGTCTTTGCCACTTTGCTTTTTAAATTATTCGTTAAGAAATTATCAGCGCGTCTCTTGTAGGTTGCAAGTCCTATGTCATCTTAAAATATGTGACATGCTTCTAGCTGCTATCTTCATCTCCCGACATACATTTTTTTTTGTTTTCGGACAGGATTTCTTAGAATTCTTTCCCTAACTGCTTTGATCGCCTTTTTCGTACGAACACTACTTGGACGGCCAGATCTTTTCTGTCACAAACAGGGGAGGTTTCATTATACCTATTAATAGCCCGGTACTCAAACATTTGACTAATACCAAGCGTATGGAGGATTTTAAAAATTGTATTTGGCTCCATACCTACTTTATGTAAGGCAGTCATAGGGATTCGGTTCTCTTTATCACCCCACTCCACTT
>DWHO01001851.1:0-14398 GCA_018247575.1 Eurytides lysithous rurik | reverse complement strand
GTGTAGTGGTTAGTGCTCCTGACTGCAAAGCCAAAGGTCGTGGGTTCGATTCCCACCCAGGACAAAATATTTGTGCACTTAGCATAGATATTTGTTCTGAGTCTCGGTGTTAATTATCTATATAAGTATATATTTAAAAATTTATATAAGTAATTATATCAGTTGTCTGATCACCATAGTATAGGCTCTGCCTAGTTTGGAATCAGATGGCAATATTATTATTAGTTTACGTGATGTATTTATTCATGTGCCTTTTGTTTTATTAGATTAAGTAAGAAAACAAATCAAATGCATGATATGGGGTAGGTACTAATAAAATACTGTTATGTAAGATTAATTTTACCAGTTAGCGTAATTAAAAAAAACTGTATGTTAGGCTAGTGATTGTTCACTTTAAGACAATTTGAAAGTGCTATTTTCTCGCGAATAGGGACATACTAATTCTAAAGGCCTTGATACAATGCAGCAATGGTGCTGATGAGAAATATATGATGGTATTTCTTGGACCCTAGAGGTACTATTTTCGTACCAAAAACAATTCTAAGGGTGTTCTATAGATTCTAGCCATCGATTGAATTGGAAATAGAGTCTTCCTCCGATAACGCTACTAGACTTCTTTGTTTACCCGCTGCCGTTTGCTCGTTGCTTGTTCGTTTGCCCGCTTAGCCCATCAAAAAACAGATCTTGCTGGTAGCGTCGCTGACGTTAATTTAATTACTACCGAAGTTTGAAAGCAAGCTAACATACATTAAATAAATAATTTTGACTTTTACTTAGGAATTATAATATTAAATAATTAAAAGTTACACATATTGTTTTGGTTGTACTAAGATTTTTACGACAGTGGGTCAAAGGCACCGTTGACAACAAAGAAATTGTTAAAATTAATAATTTTCACAGAGTCCTCATCATTTTTAAATTACAATTTAAAGTTAAATTGTAATTTGAATTGAGGAGAGTCTGAAACAGAGTCTAACAGGTCAGTTTTAATCACAATTAATCTTCGAATCTGGTTACTTTAATTCAATCGCTATGAGCAATTACTTCTATACTATCCGAATGAATACGTACTAGAGTATAGAAGATTATCACTGGGTCTGATTACGTCCACTGAATTAAGCCATTTGATAATTGAGCGTAGCGGCGGCATCTCGAGTTGATTAATCAGTGCGGCCTAACTCAATCCGCCATTGCCTAGCGACATTGTTAATTGAGACGAGGATGCGCGGGCCAGACGGTCCGTCGTTGTCCGATCTCGCGGCCGACGTGCGAGCAATTTAATTCAGCTTAAGAGCCGCGTGGGCACGCTGCATCGCGGCCCATAAGTGCGTTATAAAGCTCGTTAAGTGTCGCGACAGTAGGCGGCCGGAAGGGCCGACTGCCGACTGTTAGCGGCTTCCTACTTAGAGTGCTCGGTGTTGGGCGGAAGCGCTATTTTTGGCGCTCACCGCCGCTTCCTCCGAGGAAAGTCCACTCGTGAACGCAATCGACGGAATCCAGACGTCGCTTTCCTGCAGTGTGGCAGTGGGCGCAGGGGATGATTGCGCAAATAACCGACTGCGGTATTATATTCGAACCAAACGAACAACTCAATGGTGGACGAACAAATAATGTTTTATGATTGACGAGTGTATGTACTTTTGGGACGTTAATTTTTGGAACGATTTATATTTATCATAGTCATTTACAAGTAGTTTTAAATTAGTTAATATTCATGTTGTTTTGTAATTTATTCCCCAAATTTTCACAAAATTTATGTCCATGTAATGGAAATTATCATTTTTATTTCAAGCATTTTTTTCGATTTCCTTTGTAATAGTAATAGTATTTACATTAATTCTTTTTTTTTAATTCCAATAGTTCAAGAGTCCTATAAAACTACCTACAACTCTTTTTTTTTAATTCAGGTCATAAAGCAGTTGTATGACCGAAAGAATAGTAAAATGTGGAGTGGAAATCGTTAAAAATTGTAATTTATTTTTGTCGAGAAACTCTAACACGTGCGGTCAGTGAGCGCAGTCGAAAAAGGAGCCATGGAATGTGATAAAAATAAGCGCTCGTAAAATTGTGCACGACAGGAAGATAGCCTGGGCATTCCTTACCGCATTCTTTCACTCCCTCGAGGGTCCCGGACTTCTTTTCATTGTATCCATACAGTGGTATGTCGGGAATGCACCGCTCACAAATTTAAGTGAGTGCAGTTACGTAAAAGGGGCTCGGAGCACTTCAACTGCGCCGTTTTTTGGTGATGCGTCAAGGTGTTAAGGCAACGTTCTCAACTCGTCTAAAGAATCTCCATTTAAATGTTGTTTGTTTTTTTCTTTCTATTTCATTCAAACAATTTTGACAAAGGTTTTCGCGACATTTTACCAACGATTGACAAATCAATTCTTCTTTCATTTCAATCAATCAAATCAATCATCAATCATTCTCAATTCTCTCGGTCGTTAAAAAAGTTTTTATTACTTAATAATCGGACGTATACGTATAATTACTGAAAATATGTTTTTATTGCGGCCATTTGATAGATTTCCGATTATGCGGTCGTTTCGAGTGCGTATATGTCCGAATACGTTCTCAAAACACGTCCATCTATTCACATTAACCCCATTGCCACTGAGTGGCGCCGGCGCAAATTTATTATCGCATTACAATCTTACCATTACGACAGCGGAGACCTCATTGTGGACTTATGAATGGACTGCAACAATTACTGCGGATTGAACGTCATTAGAGTATAAAATTGCGTTTAAATTGCTACATTCAACTAGGCACAAAATAGCTGTCAGTAGGGATCAGGAATCAGGTAGGGATGCGATAAATTAAATGTAACATGCGTTTGCAAGCAAACGGTGACAAATAAGCGTACGATTCACCCGATGCCCAGTGATAACCCAGGCTCATGGACACCCACAACACGCGAGCAAATTCCAATTATTCAGTTTTAGGGTGCGCTCTTTCGTGCAACAGTATAAATCTCATAATTTTTTTACAGTAAAAAAATATGTAAAATTAATCATATCTTATTTTATCGTCGATATATTTATCATTTCTCGTCATTATCAAAATCGAGATAAATTATTCAGAGATGACAACGTCGTCGGTTTCTGGCAATAAATTGTAATACGGCAAATTTATTGTGTAATGCAAGATTCACAAAGACCATTGCGAATTCTTCTTATTGCATCCTTGCATAAACTCGTCGGCTTCGAGTGCCGTCGCTACATTTCTTTCGTTCGGCTCATGAGCATCGTTCAGGCAGATCATTATCGTCACTTAATTTCACATCCACTGGGCCAAGGTTCCGAACAATTGATGCAGCTGAACTCAATGCGGAATACAGAGAGCAATTTCTGACGTTGAGTACGATTTGCTATTTACTTATCGTCTGTCGATATACACATTTTTGCGTGAAATTTATTATTCAACCACGAAAGAGAATTTGTCATGTGCGCAGTTTTCACGCGATACAGTTTGTATGCGAAGAAATCATATGTTAATGTGATGCCATTTCTTCTATTTCCATTAAGCATTAGTGTTAACGGCCGTGGCCTATTACGGGCGTAATCGTCAGTAATTTGTGCCGTAAACGGTAATATTGCACGAGTTAATATGTGTCCGTACAGTATCGCGGAGTGCAGAGCGTAAACGAATGCAAACTGTACGCTTATCAGAGAGCGCGGCGCTATCAAAGGGAACGCGCGAAGTTTACGAGTAGACGTCTTGATGTGGCGTCAACAAAGTTTAATTTGACTCGGCACCATCGCTCTAGATGTGGGAACGACGTTACCCTTTAACCTGATCGCGTTTTCCGGATCTCGTCCTTATGACGGTGTCGGTCGAATGAAATTTATGCGCATCGTGTGGCCGCGCCGCCTTTGTAGGTCGCAGTACGCACGGGGGACCTTGTGAATGACGATACGTTGAGCTAGTGAATGCTTTTTTATGGCTTCGTTAATATTTAAAACACCAGCGCGAATGCCATTATGCTTAACTAATATTATAAACGGATTTTTTTTTTTAATATTTGTTTTAACACAATTACATTAGACACTTTTAACAAGTCACTTTCTTGGGTTTGTCAGAGTAACGAACAAAAGTGACATTATTCCAAAACAGGTGAGCAAAAAAAAAACGAAATAATAGCGTGAACGGCAAAAATCTTCAGCAAAACTGAATATAATAGACGCTCCCGCAAAAGGTACACCTTCGATTAACGCAATCTTGAAATTTCGCGGAATCAAACGGAGGCCGTGGATGTTAATATCACTGAAGTGGGTCGGCGGACGGAGCCTACTGAATCACATAGAGCACACGCGAACCGACATTATCGCCGATTCCATGACATAAGTACATTGTGTAACGTTTTTCAGCCCATCTCTTGTCACCCGGCAGGTTAACATTGAATCAATATCGGCGTTCCTTCGAATTTTTAACGACCATGGTCTGGCCCATTTTATGTATTTTATAGTTAAAACGCGACTTTTTTTTTACCGGTTTTTGGTTTGACTTTTATAATTTGTATAGTATCAATGCGGAATTGTTTCGTGGGATATAGATACCTGTCGAAAAACTTTTGCAATTCATATAAAATTGTTGGCTTATTGTATTAGGGAAAGAGAGACTTATATTGGGTTACTTTAACCTATTATAAGTCTCTTGTATAAGTTGTCTTCCAGAACTATAATAACGCATAACTATTTCTTTATTTTAAATTTTGTATCAATCGGATCAGTAATCCTTGAAAAAATTCTATCGAAATCGGGAGGACAACTTTTGCGTGAACAGTTTGAAATTTAAAAACAAAATATGTTTACAAAAAATAAAAACATACAAAGTAACAATTTATTTTTAAAGAATAAAGAATAGATTTTTGCTAATACTTTCCTGCACAGTAATAAATTTTATTTATCTATACTTCATTCAGATATCAACCAGTGTACCCGAAGTCCGTAATTATTTTCGTTCCATAAAAGGCACCTTAGACCATTTTTGTAACCTGTTTCTATTCTTCGTTCTAACGTAGATTTATTAACTTGTTCATGTAATTTATCTTTCAAATACATATGGTCGTACCTTTAAAATATTCCACGTTTATGCGAGACAAACGTAAATACAAGGTAAGTCTAATCATGTCTTTAATATTAATAACGTTTATCTTTATATAATGTCACCTATAACATTAATGTTTGTTCTATAAACGTATAAACGCTTAAAAAGTATTGATAAATAAATAAATATACTTAATCAATGTGTCAATGAAATTTTGTATTTATATTTTTACGTTGCTTATTTGTGTTGTAACAAGTAATTAAAATCAGTGCAAAGTAAAGGAATAATAGTTTTCTCACCGGTCTCACTTTCGGGAAAAAAATTTTCGGTTTTCCGGTATATGTGGTGTATGAAGCCATGTTATCGACTTTAGCAACAACCATAATTTGACGGAGAGCACTTTATCCGGTACGAATAAACACTGGTCGAAACAAATACTGTGTGCAGAGTTCCCTTGTGTCTTCGAGAATTTTCGGCGATCACGTGTCGCTATGTGAAAAACGACAGTAACGTTCAAGATTGTAAACCCTCAACGCACCGACATCACAAGAAAAGTTTACTTGTTTTCATTCATTCGATTTTCGTCGCAATAAACTCTTAATCCACGGACGCGTCGCGCACACGTCATCGGAATCGCGCGGTTAATGTCCTCCACTCACTTATTTTCTATTATGTAGAACTGCCATGAACAGAAAAAAAAATAAAAACGAAATAATAGCTATCACTCATACGAATTCGTTGTCACATTTTAATCTCGACGAGCACGTTTACGGGCAGCGAAACACGCTATACTCACGAGTTCTTTCCAAACTGAATTTTCGCCCAGTTCAACAGTTGCTTTTATCATTTCAGACCGCCTCCCCCCGCCATACTCCGGCTCTTTCGCGCGAATGAAAGATGCGCCGTGTTAGAAAGGGACGGCATACCGCTTGTGTTTTAGCTTTGTACGTGTTGAATGCCACCATATGTACAAAACACGTTCCACACATAGATGATGATACTATTAAACTATCTTTCTGGTAGTAAAGCTTGTTATAGAGCAGGTATCAGTGCCACTATTAGTAATGAATTTGTTAATATGATAAATACCTATTGTGTTGATGTATATAATGTGTTGTATAATGAACGTTGTTATAAATTCATTCATTTTTTATATTTTTCGGTACAAACCATCACATCTATATATTGTATTATCAATCATTTAATTTAATTATATGTTATTTGCTAAATAGTGAATGTCTCATTTTAAAAACTGTATTTTGCAACAAAGAAATAGGCACCCTTGGTAAACAAATAGATAACAATGATAATTTTCAAATATTTTTGAATATTGATGGAATCGTCTTTTTTAAGAGTGAATGAATGAGAATAGGACGTTCATTTGAATAAGGTCGTTTTAAGCCTAAGATTTATAAAGTACATCTTAAACAAAAAGATACAGCTTTTGGTCTATACGGCTCTTATAATCGAGGTACCGCGCCCACAGAAGTACTACTAAATTTTCACATTGCACCCACATATTCTAAGTCAGGCATGAGAACATTAGGGTACATAAACATCAGGACATGCTGTAGGGTCACGCACACCACAAGCAAATACATGGTATATTTAATTCACAATTCACATGTAGAGCAAGTTAATAATAAGCTTTATGTATTAGCGGATTGAAAGTCTGAAACATTTACCTACTTTATTGAATTTAACCCGGTCTAGATTTTATGATAATAAATTGTCTATAAAAAGATTTGTATAATTATATAAGTGACATGTAAAGTTTAATCTAGTTAAGTTTTCTAAAAGTAAACGGTTAACGTTTCACTTAATTTTCATTTTTTAATATAATGCAACATTAAATTTATTATTATTAAATTCTTGGAGCAGAATTGAACTTTTCTGAAATGAATTTGCCTGCCCTCCCGTTTGCAAAAATTGATTTTTCGAACAGGAGGGCAGGCTTTTTTGAGGTGGATCATAAGGGTTATGTTTACATATAATCTTATCTCGCCGTTGTCTGCAAAAGCATTCGCGACTATCATTCTATCGTTTCTGTCTTAAGTTATAAATGACTTTGTGCAGCCAATAAATCTGTTATTTTGTAGCATTATTCTTTACCCGCATAAAGGCAATAAAAGGTCTGCAGGCCTCGCCTTACATGGCTGACTGCGTTATAATAAAAATTACAGCCGTTATGTGCATTAGTTTCGTTTTGAGACGCATTTCCTTTGTTTGCAGCGCAGGAGGTAAGGGCAACGTCGAAAAAGGCGAGTCAGGTTTACTTCGTCGATTGCAATAAAGCGGAGTTCATGTTTATGTTATTTTGCATTCGTGGTGTATGGTTTCAATCTCAATCTGCTTAAGATGATATCATTACCGTTCTCTGTTCTAAATTATGGCAAATATAGGAGTATAGCGAATTTTGAGTGAAATCAGCGGTATGTAAAAAATTCGTTACACTGCTTTGTTCAACTTTATGCTCAGTTCAACAGAACAAAATAATTAATTAAGCAAAATGAATTAATTTACGAAGTATAAACAAACGACGGATAAACTGACGACTCAACAAAAGCTTTGATACTGTTTTCATTTTATCGAACGAAAATTTGAACCACCATAAGCGTAAATAAATTAAAGGAAAAATGTCGCGCCGTTGTATATAATACCAGAAAAAACAAAAATTAAGATTTCGTGAGAATGGTGATTACTGTTTCTTTTCATTCATTTTTGTGTAAATTACAACTTCGAGAATTCGGGAGTCCGTCATGAGTTTTTGGAAAACCTATGCACCTGAACATTATATTGGATCGTAGCCAACAGTGTGACTATTTTACATAAGAAGTATAGTTCCAAATATACAAAAGGGGGGAAGATACTATACAAAACTTTAATCAGATTTAAAATTTAAATATATGTTTTTTTTTTTAAATAAAATGACGATATGATTAAGTTCTAACGGTAAGACGCATCTGCCCATGAAATTGACTACCGGACGAAAAAAGAAATCAAAACAAATAATTTTTTTACTTTAAACTGTTTCGGAACTGCAACATACGTGTCGTACTGGCTAGTTGTTATTGGCGTTTATAGCAGTATTCGTATAATTTAAATGAGCAAGAACTTTGGAAAGACAGTGGGCTTGGCTGTGGAAATAGAAAGCAATGACACATCACCGACGCGCCGGCTTTGGCGTCACTTGAGGCGTCGGCGCCGGCCTCTGGGGGACTTATATATATTTTAAGTCCTAACTTTGACTCAACTTCATTAGTACGAATTTAACTATTTATATTAATCATCGGCACAGTAATATTACGCTGAATTGGGAAAAGCGGTCACGGTAGTGTAGTCTCAAACGAAGCACAATTTTAGCAAAATTTGGAATCATCGTCCCATCCATATCGCTATCGAGAAGTTGAAAAGCCCATAACGGAAATAAGTGTTACAAGTGACATTATCAAATACAATAACAGTAACTTGGTCACTCTTTTTTATGATAGCTTTCTGTGATAGCATGGTTTCTCCAATCAAGGCGGCCCATTCATATATAAAAACTTGCTATAAAAGCCTGTACGCGTCTTTACGGTGTTGCGTTTTTCGTAAAAGTCATATTAAAGGTTACTTAACCATCACTTTGATCGTTGACGTAAGTAAGCGTATTTAGTAAAGGAACTGGTGACGTGCCAGATGTATTTACTGATAGTGTCACCATAATTACCTTCTGTTTTTATACGTTAAAATAAAAAGGAAGAGACAAGCGAGTTATACGCCGTTGTAAACGAGAAGCCTGTTCATAATAACACAGCGGCCCACAGAATCCTTTTGGCCCTGTGCTGCGCTCTTGATGTAATACTCTATGCCCAGCAACTACTCGACGATTTTCTTTCAAATCGGAACACTGTATTTGTGTATATGTTTTATTTTCAGCATCTCAGGCGGGCTCTACATTTAAACTGATAAAAATTAGACAAACATAAATCGTATTATCAAACTATCGTATTAGGAAACTTAACGCGTTTCATGATTTCATAATTAAGACATCGAAAGAAACTAAATGTATATTAGAACAACGAAATAACCATTGAAAATACTCTTAGACCTGTACTCATAAACATTTAATTAGATAATCTCAAAGCCAAATGATGGTGTATAGGCTGATAAATGTATGATTTACCTTATAAAGAAATTGAACAAAAGGTATTAAAATTGAATAATTTATGTAAGATATCTGATGCACAAACATATGTTAATAAGTGTCTGAAAATAATCTGTCCAGTTAAATTGTAGACGAATGGTGTCTGTAGTTACTGCTGTAATTACAAAGCCATGAGTTTAATTAATTTACCAATACCAAATAGGAACTGCAATATTGTGACGCACGGATTTAATACTGATGAATGTTTAATAACGTGCCGATTTCTCTTGAATTTATTTGTTAGAATGTCTTAATTAAGAACGGGGTTAAAACTTAATTGATGTTTTTTTTTTACAAGTTAATGACAATATAAACTGGTAATCTTATGCTATATATAAGGGTCAAAATGGCATTGTATCCTATCCATACGATAAAGTTATACTAGATATTGACATGTTACGCATTATGTGTTACTTTATATATTAATAATTTTTGTAATTATAAGCTCAAATTGATTTTTACAGCGAGATATTAAAATCCAATTATAATCTAAAGAATTTAATCTTCCAAGTCTTTTTAGTACATAATTTATAGGTCACAAAATAATAGTAGCAATAATAAAAAAAATAATAAAATAGTGATGTGACGCTATGTTTGGTATGTTTTTACTACCTAAAACCTGAGAACAAACGTCAATCAAGCTTACATAGATGCATAACTGCGCTTATAACATTAAGCTGAAGTATGCTTTATTTCAAATAAGTTGTTCTTGATACTCTAGTGAAAATAACAATAGAAAGCTGCTAGACATTTTAGTACGTAATACATTTATTTGATTGGCTCTTTGCACTGCAACCGCCATTTGTTTGACTTCTGATAAATTACGAGTGATAAAAAAGAAACGAGAAATCTTTGATATTTCTATGGGAATAAATAAGTTTTACTATGCCTTTGCAACAAAATAAATATAATATACAGTTTAATAACTATTGATACAGTTAGAATACCTTAAAAGTTCTCAGCGTATTGTAAATTTAATTTAAAAATATTGGCAATATGAGATAAAATAATTAAAATAAAAACGTGTTACTTATATGAATAGTATGTTCATGATACGTCGATTGGAAATAAGCGAGCTTTTCTTTTTGATAATCATTTCATGAAATACATTTAAAATTTTGTACAATACCTGAGGGATAAATTTAGTCGAATACCTTATGGAAAATGAGTTTCCCTTTATACAGCACGTCACAGTTTTTTTAAGTTTCATGTTTCACTATGAAAAGGTAGAAGTTACTTATTATTATTTCACTTTACACGTGTACATTAGCAATAAATTAGAAACGTCTGTATCATATAATTGTACACTCAATTCTGTCGGTAAGTAACAAGAAAATAAACCACGTTGGCAATACGACAAAATCAGCGCAAATCATTTGGCCCGACCGATATATTGTTACGATTCTGCAATATATTGTTTTCTTGTGTTATGCAATTAAAGTTAGCCGTTTAGATGAACGTTCGTGAACGTTTAATTATTTTCGTAATGGTGATGCTTTAACAGTACAATGTGATTTACTTCAACATTTACTAAGTATGTAAACGCTATTATAGCCGTATCAGGCTGTAAGAGAATTAAAAGAAACAAAAGGACACGTTTTGTATAATTTTATACAAGTAAGGAGAACCACTCTGTCTTATTCGATATACCTATGTACGATAATTCGTACTCCTTGTTTTATTGTGGCCATAGTCTCCGCTTGGTGCGCGGTCATTGCACTCGACAGTACCGAATACGATTCCCTTTTGCGTACGCTTTTCAACACCGATACCGAAATGCAATAACAGCACATTCGCGCCACACAGAAACTGCACATAGACCGACGCGGTGTAATATACGAAGCTTCTTACTTACGAGATACATTGAAGCGTACTGAATAATATCAATATTTGCGTCGAAAAACATGATAATCAAAACATTTATAAGTTTCCCGATGAAATATAATTATATATATTAATAATCTTAAAATTATAATAGAAGATATAAGCTTAAAAAAATCGTCGTTTTGTATATAATGTTTTGTTTTCCGCTTGGATGAATAAATTGTAAATATAGTTTACATAAGGCTCTCAACTGCGTAATTATTTCGAGCAAAGCAGCGAGACGCGAAGATAGCGTAAACCGAATGGAAAACGTGTATCGCTGACCAAAGGCAATTGGATATTTTGCAGAGACTTCGAGACGCGTGGGAAGCTAAATTAAAAAGATCAACGTGAGGGGAAACGATAATTATACCTACGTAGTTATCGGTTTTACCAAAATTAGCACACACAATAAGATCCTTTTAAATGAATATCGCTTTTTGAGTAGTATTTGTCAGACTTGTCTGCTCGAAAAATACTAAGTTCAAATTTTATCTCGATGCTAGAAAGAGCTTTTGCTTTCCAGCGTCGATATAGTTTTTTGCCGAGTTTTTATTGTTTAAAAATAAAGAACGTTTATTATTTAAATAAAAATTAAATGTTATTATAATTATCCATCGCATTTCACAGAAAAATTAGATATTTATGTAAAGATTCAACGATTTTGTCAAGGATTCTTATCAATTTTTTAATTGTGATTGATAACGTATTATTTTAATTGGATTTAAAGTAAAGTATTTCGCAGAATAAAACCAGATACTTACTCAACTTTATTTAGTATTGTGCAGTATATTGAAATCACTTAATAGATTACATCAGGTTTAAATTTTTTCGATATTTAGAACATTTTATAAAGCGTTTGAAAAGTTGTAAATTTGAAAAGCAGATTGAGTGTAGTTTAATGCGTGAAAATTTTTCTCATTTTTTAACAAGGTACGATTTTTGCCCAAGTACGATCATTGAGGTAATGTTTCCTTACAATAGGATGATAAAATAGCTATGGTGTTTAGACTTGAAAAATCTGCTTTTTCGACGACTTGTACTTCTTTGCTACAATCACATACGCTTTGTCTTAGTTTCTGCGCATGTGTTGTAGTAGGCTCGTTCATATCCAGAGTTATCTATAGAGCACGTGTCTTAAACGTCAACAAAGGAGGTGTTATGTGTCGCCCGGAGTGAACTGCTGACGTTTTATCGTAGGTGGAAATAGCATAATGTAAATATAATATTCAATTGTTGTGACAACGTGCAGGACAAAATTAATAGCGTGGATTCCGCACTTAAGACCTGTTCAAAGAAGTTATTACGAAACATTAAAATTGTTCATATGTGAAGAAACCATCATAAACGGCCGTTTTTTTACGTCATAAATACAATTTTCAACATTAGTAGCATAACCATTGTGCTATCGTTTGTAGATAATCATGCTTATGAAGGTCTGTAGATTTTCGGATCAATGATATCTTCCAAATAACACGACTCGTTTTTTGTGATCTGAATGTGGTATGTCTGGCACGTGTCATAATCAGTTAGATTGTTATCTTTCGAAAAAAAAAAGATAAGAAAAGAAAATATACAGAATGAATCATGTAGAATTGGACTACAAAAAATAAAGGTGCCTAAATATAAGGAGAAAATATCTGATTACATTAAATTTAACCACGATAAAGGAAATGTGATCACAACAAACCATAATAATTAAAGATTTATTATTGTAATATAACACTTATATACTTATGTTATCATCAAACAGTCAATCATATTTATATAAATATAATTAATACGTACATATAAACACGACAACGTATTTATAGGCCCGCCATATCTGTAATCGTTCGAAACTTGTTTTGTATTGTAATTTTTGCAATTCTAATACAATTCTAATCCACGAAGATTCCGAGCGCTTATCCTCTTTTGTTTGATCGAGCAAATTAAATGTGATTGTATGATCAGTAAATAACTGTTTCAATAATCCTCGAGTGATTAACTTTGTGTCATTACAGTCAAGATCGGAATTTCTTATAGCATACATTCATATTGTTAGCAAAATTAAAATTACACTAATCTAAAACAGCACAACACTGAACCGATAATAAGGAGAAATTATTCGCATGTAACTAATAAACAAACATAAAAGAGTATTGGTTCAATTGAATTATGTAATCAATTAAATGCGAATTGTTATGAAATAAGCTTACCTGAAATGCATTTGATTTAATTTTCAGTGCATTGAATATATGGAGGTTAGTAATAATAATAACTTGTTTCATTTAATATATTGATATATATCACAGTAATGTTATTATTTTATTGTCTCTCATGTAATTTACAAACTTAAAAATGAGAGATAGAAGGGGCTCATAAGTGAAATAGCCTAGGGCCTCGTTTCATCTGAATCCGGCCCTAATTTCAGTACTATGCGGCAATTACACGACCTGACATGATAAAAAATACAACATAGGTCTATAGTGGCACGTAGTATTACCGGCAAGTTAAGATTTGTTTTCACTTCGAAGGAGGGTCGAGTCAAATTTCTCACCTAACCGTTCGGTCGTCAAATTGGCTAACGGGTAAACATTAATGACGTTAAATAGACACTAATGGGTAAGGCGGCGGGCCCTCTGAAACGTACTGTTTAAGGTAGGTTCTTTATGAGGCAAACAACAATCACTAAGACGAAAACCTTGAGTGACGATTGCTGACAAAACTTTCGAAATTTTTTTTTACGAAAATCCGTTTAAGTATGTTCGCTTATCCGCTGTCCGCTTATCTTATTTAAAGTTTTAAGTTTCTGCGAGTTTGTAGGTTTTTTATTACCTGTTGGTATGCACTGTGAATAAACTTGGATGAATTGTATAAACATCTGTTAATTAACACTCAATAAAAGATTCCTTTAAAGACGTTAAAATTTAAAGTTTACTTGATGTACTTTCGGTAAACGCTAAACTGCATTTGTACACCAAGCTGAATTACTGATTTTAAAATATTTTAATTTCTGGTAACGTTTTTTACCTTGTAACGACAATGGTAAGCGATGCCTAGGAGCAGTATGGCAGAGAACGTGTTAAATGTGCTTTCATACGTAGGTTCGTAAAAGCTATATTAACATTTGTTAGGGTAAACAAATAATAACAATTTATTCTGAATTGCGGTAGTGTACACAAGCAAGGTGAAAAGTTTTCGGTCTGAACTGAACTAGTCTCACAAAGATGGTCAATCAGTGAAAATGTATTTTTCTAACATAATGTATAAGTTTCAACTTGTTCTCCGATAGTTTGTTTCACGTATGTTTTAATG
>DWHO01001850.1:0-14398 GCA_018247575.1 Eurytides lysithous rurik | reverse complement strand
GTATTATATATTATATATGTGTCACATAATTTATTTTGTATAACATGTGCCATTTATGTCAACTCCAGAAATCAAATGACTCGATGACGTCGGAATTAAAGTTTCTGTAGTTGTTTTATCTCTGCGTTACAAGAAATGATAAAACCCAACTTTAACTTTTGAGGTCCTTCTTTAGCATAGATACAGAATCGCTGCTTGTATAATGCTTCTTGTCCACGTTTCAAACGAAAATACCCGTGCCAGCCAGTTGTAAGGAATGAATTTGGGTTATAATAAATAGTCAATACAGTGACTATAATAATTGAACTAGTGAAATTAATTTTACAGAATGCCGGAATGAATTAATGTTTTATGCAGACAAAACAATGTCTATAATTAATATATATAATATCAGATCCCAAACTAGGCAGAGCCTATAGTGTTCAGACGACTTATATAGATACTTATATATTTTTAAATATATACTTATATAGATAATTAATACCCAGAAACAGAACAAATACCTATGCTTACCACACAAATATTTTGTCCTGGGTGGAAATGGCGAACCCACCACCTTTGGTTTAGCAGTCAGGAGCACTAACCACCACACCAACGGGCCAGTCAAATTTAATTAATACAACCTAACAAAAATCTACATTTTTAAACACTACAAATCTTAAAACTTGTTCGTTGCGTTTCCCATTTGTGCTTCTTGCAACAACAGAGCAGTAGATCAGTAAGACTGATAATGACAGGCTGCCTTATATTTCGAAAACAACAAACTGAACCGAATAGTCCGAGGTTAAAATAAAGATGAGCGAAAACACGTCCATAAATTAGTGTTTAACTATTTTTCACATGTTTAGCGTCATCTTGCATTACGCAGTTTTAGGACGGCTCTACTGTGGAACTTTAAAAAAAAAGACACCAAACAACCTGAAAAATACAATTTCATCAATATATCGTGGACAACAATACACTTTGATGACTTATGACCAAATGCGTCACATAAAACAAGTGGTTTACTTGCTCTTATCACAAATACAAATGCTTATGTTGCATTTGTTACTTATATTATTTGTTCATATCAGTACGTACAGTACGAAAGTTATTTTTAAAACGATATAAATAACAACAGTAAACAAAAGCGGTTGTCAGACGACGAGTGATGGACGTCAAAAACAGGTGAGCCTCGGATGCTCTGTTTAGCGATTACTACTGTGGTAATGGTTTGTTTTGTTTTTTTAATTGTATTTACTTTCACAAATTCATATATTCATAGCCATCTTTGTATACTTTCAATAAGTATAGAAATATGGCTTAAATGTCATTACTTAAGTACTGTAATTTTGAGTAAGGTTACCTTTTGTATAACATTAATGTGATTAAAGTGAAAGATTACTTTATAAAATGAACTGCAAATCATTCACAAGATTATTAAAACATTAATCTCCTCCTCATCTCAAAATCTACAACTAAATGACGGCGAGACTACTACTTCTATCCAACAACTTTTGACTACTGGTATGATTACTTGTACATTTTTGCAAACTAAAAAAACCCTTTAACCTGAGAATTTTTAATGTAACAGTATTTATCGCCATGCTAAATAAAAACAAACAAGACATTTATTGACAGTAGGCCTCATACTTACGTTGTCTACTTTAATGAAAAATAGGTCTAGTTCTAAAGGAAATGCATTTGCTTATAACCTCTCAGCGAAATTTGATAAAATTTATAATTTTTTCATCCATTTGTTCAATTTGCGTGGTACAATTTACGTGCAATCCCTTGGAAATTGATCTTTTGATTTCCATATGCCTCGGGGGAGATTTTGCGTCTCGTATCTTTATGTAATAAATATCTATAAAACCTCTGTATTTTAATCAAAGGATAAGTAAAGTTGTACAAAGGAAGGAATTAAATGAATAATAAAAAAGCTGCGTAAAAGAAGGCCTACTAACTTTCGCCGTAGGGAAGACAACATAGAATTAAGACTTGTTTGGATTATACCGAGGTGAATTTTTTATCTAAATAAAAGGTTTAAATATTCTTTGAATTCTAAGAAAAAGATAACAAAGTACAAGAATAAAGCACCACGAGTTGTGTCTTCGATTGTATTATCTGAATTCTTTGCCAAGCTTTATGTCTCAAAGGCAGCTTTAATCAGTGGTCATTTTCAGAGATACTTATTACAACTCAAAGATTTCCAAACTTTGTTAGAAGATCAATATACTCTGGTGTCAATCGACAGTTAAATTATCAAGTAGAACAGTAATTAAAAGACGTTTTAGATCAAAAAAATTGAAAACTATTATAAACACCAGGATTCCAGTCTCCAACGTATACTACAACACACTCCAAGTAGGTTAATGGATTATAATTTGGAGGCGCTTTAGATGTGGGTGAAGAAGACAGGTTAAGAATCATGTAGGGCAATGGTTCTCCGTCTGCCTGTAAAAACCAATAAAAAATACGTTTTTGTATCTGTAACATTAAGTCTTACAATGTTATTGTACTTAACTTATTTAATTCAATCTCAATGTAAGTGAAAATTAGTTCTTATGATAAATAAATTTCTTTAAACCCAATGTTAAGAATCCCGAAAGCGCTCAACGGAATCATATGGATAATTACATAAAGTAAAAATATTTATATATAGCTTTCACACACAATATTTTGAAAGGTAAGAATGGTTCTAGAGAAACTACTCGGCATGAAGATACACCATCTTATATCTCTGGGCGACTTTAATTGGCAGTTTGCTGTTAGGGCAAGTCTGTCACTTACCATCAAGCATCAACTACTTTCATCGAAAAACACAGCGATCCTGTTATGTCGATTTATATCTATTTTTTTGTTATAAATATCTTATTATGAATATTTTTATTATATATTACATGAATTTGAACACTATTTAAAATTTAGATTTTTCGATTACACTGTTGACATTATCTTATTTTACTTTAATGGACTTGCCATTAAAATCGTACAATGATAGAACAATAGTTTCTATGAATCATCTTCAGAACCAATATATTTGTTTAAATTATTGCAACACGATCGTGTCTTAATTAAAACTTTAAATTTTCTTTGAAATTTATTAAGTACTCTAGTTCTGTTCAGTTTGATTGTGACGGGCTTATCTCAGATTAAATGATAGTAAAGTAAAAGCACCTATTACCGCGGTAAATCGTGAAACTATGGCATTAGAGCTAAATATTATGGAATCATAATTATTCTCGGTAGTAAAATATATATATTTGTTTACGTTATATAGACTTTATATTTTGCTGTTTACTAATTTCTTTTTGTTTATTTTGAAGCGTTTGTACAACTTTTTTCTAGACAGGAAGGCTACGTTCCGTATTACCGAGGGTTTTTATCTATTACCGATTACAGAATAATACTTCTTGTTATGATGATTCCTTACTAATCATATTTAAGGTATAAACTTTTATATCAACTTTATATACATATATAGTAGTAAAGCAAATTAAGAAAAAATTAAGTACAAAAAAAAGGAACAAAATTAATATTTACTGACATAATACGACGAACGAAATGAAAGAGATGCGGCACTTCCTGTTCCCTCATAACCTGTGTGGCTACTAAACCGCAAAAGGTAGTTTAGGTGGGCTAGGGACAACCCACCACCTCCCATGGCCCCACCAACCTCACGGTTATATGGGCCGAATCGTGGGAGAGTTTTTTTTTTTATGGAGTAGACTGACAAACGAGTAAGCGGCATACCTGATGGTATCGAGTGATCGATCACCGCCACCCATGGACATTTGCAACAGAACTTTCAAATGCGTTGCCAGCCTTTAAGGGGGGATTTTTGAAAGATGGAGGGATGGGAAGTGAGAGGGAGGGATTAGGGGAGTTGGGTAAGGTGGGAGAGGATGGAAGGGATTGGGCCTCCGGCCACCTCACTCACCGAAAGAAACGCGGAAGCAAAAACACTTCCACTCTACGCCGATTTCCTGTGAGGTCGTGGTACTTATCCGGTTCGAGCCGGCCCATTCAGCAGCGGGAGCAGCTGCGTACCACCATTGGTGTGCGTGGTCTGGCCGCGAGGCACCGTGTACACCTTCTTGACTCCCTACAAATTATTTATTCTACTCCTTATCCCTGTTGTCAACTCTCCCCTTAAGAGGCTTGACATTACAAATACGGGCTCATTCGCCCTGAACGCCGTTTGGCACACCGTTACACGCTCCGCTTCCGTGTGCCGTTTGTGCCATTCATGCGCAAACCTCCTCAGTGCTTGGAATTTTACCACCGAAGAGACGAGATCCTGGTAGAATACCGGTCCCGGCATCGCACTGGGTATTTTTGTAATAATTTTACACGAAAAGAGTGAGAAAATAATATTAGAAGAACACTTTAATACGTAAAAAATATCCCTATTCCGCTAAGAAGGATTTTACATTAGAAATCACAAAGCAAAAGTAGGAGTGCATTTACATGAGTTGATCTCTGTTTGTACTACCGTCGCATAAATTGATAGATTTTAGTGCATTCGCCTTCTGGTAAACCCTCTAGTGCGTAGTTCGATCTAAAACAATAAAAGTAAGAACTTGTCCAAAATATTATTGCATTAAACTTCTTTTTATTTAATTATAACGAAAAAATCAAATACATTCGTAATTGATGCCGATGTTGCATACCGCTGTAATAGGTGCTTTTACCTTAATGTGCAAACGAAAGAATTAAAAGATTTTACTCACGTTGATATTGTTAATTTGTTTAATTATTTATATTAGTAATTTTATATACAAATGTATATATATATATATATACTTTTGTTTTTTATTTTATTATTAAATAAATTTGTTGTTATAATAACTCATGTAATGATTTGATATTGTAATTTAAAAATTCTTTGTTGTGTAACTAGTTTCAATTTTCGCATTCACGCCAACTGTACTTGTAACTATTGTTAGTATTCAGCCAGTACATTTTATATCAATAGTTTGAATTTGAAATATTAATTCAATCTCTTTTGAATCGAATCCCTTAAGCAACAAGTTAGCAGTGAACAGGGGACGAAAGGGTGACAGTAATTTTAACTGATATATTCAATACAATTGCGTCTAATTTTATTACCCTCCGTTTATTTGTTACCGTCCTGTTCTATGATATTTAATAATGATTTATTAATTATTATTTTTATCTATCAGAACAATTAATATGTGTAAGATGATGAAGATATAAGATGTCTCTCATCATTTTAACAGATCACCAGATCAGCGATTACGTCTATAACTTTCAGCAAAATCTTTTATACTCTGTTTTAGCTAGAGGTTTTTATTTTCATTTAATTTTTATACTTCTAACTGCTACTGTGTATATATGTAAAATAACAATATGTCCACTCTATGCATCTGACTGTGCGTGGCTTGTTATGAATTCCTGGCATGTTCGAATTACAATTAAAGGGACAATAATGTCCAGCTGTCAGGTTCACACTTTATTGATCCAGCGTTTTGCCGCCAACCACACGTTCGTAAAGTAATAATGTGATTACGAACATACAAGTGTTATCATCAATTTCGTTTTATTTACGTATTGCCGAATATAAGTCTCCTATTAATTCTTAAAATTCTGGTTTTGATAGCCGCGTAATCTTTCTTTAAATACTATTACATAACTTTATATTGTATTATAAGAGTCGTGTTTCAAAAATATTCAGCACATTTTTGTAGCAGTTTAAAAAGCTTTAGATGTTAACTTTTCCTCATTGATTTTAACTTACCACTATCTCACTAATTAAAAATTTTAAATGAGTTTTTTTATAGAGTAGACGGGCAAACGAGGCAGGTTTCGCTGAAATCCGTCCGTTCACAAGCCCCATTGAAAGGCAAGCAACATGATATTGTTGTCGCCCCCTAACGATCCAATTGACTCGCATGCCACAT
Source organism: Eurytides lysithous rurik (assembly GCA_018247575.1). Lineage (NCBI taxonomy): Eukaryota > Metazoa > Arthropoda > Insecta > Lepidoptera > Papilionidae > Eurytides > Eurytides lysithous. Next base: position 8,492 of record DWHO01001850.1, on the reverse strand, counting down.
AGTGTTGCGAACACAATTCCGAGCGTAGGATGGTGGGAGCCTTCCTTGATTTAAAAAAAACCTTCATACGGTTGCAATGCTAAGCTTGCAGGCTATACCATCATTTAAGCCCGAGCTACCCAAGCCGGACTATCACAGAGTTATAATTCATAAATATGAGAATTACACCAATAATCCGTAAAATAACACGTGATGCTTAATTTGTCTGCCTTGAAACACATAAAATTGCATTTCTGCCAGTCTACAAAAATACTGACAATCCTCAATTATTGCAACAAATTTTACAAGCCACAAACCCTTGCTAAATATCACCGATTCTTTCCAATGGTGATTTATAAGGCTATTGAAATAAATAATCATGTAAATTTTAGAAGAGAAGATGGTTTGGAACCCTATAATTGTTAAGATATATCCAAACTCAAACATACCATCAGTGCGAAACTTATGATAAAATTACTTTTCCCAATTTATGCTCTCTGCATAAATTGGCGACGCAAAGTAATAATTATTATTTAAATTATAGAAATAATTCCATTTGCCGTTGCGGTTACACGGAACGGTATACTGACTGGGACTGACGTGTGTTGCGAAAGAAATCGTATCGTACATTTGTGAATAGTTTATTTGGGATATAAGTAGACAAGGCAAGAAAATTGTATGCCTTATAATAAACGAGAAGTGTCCCCAAAAACTGTGCCACGTGTATTTTAAACTTCAGCAGTTTTAAACTGCTGGGCATTGCGGTATACTCTTCAAGCCTGAACACAGCAATAATATCGACACATAGCTATTTAACAGTAGAACCGTTGTAACTACATAGCACTGTACCACATAATAATTTCAAACATCCAATCATTGTCTAATAACCGTTGTTTATAACATTTTGATTGCGAAACGGTTCTTTTACTTCACAAATATAATTGATAACAAGCCAATTAATATTTATTTGGATTTGCTTTGATGTTTCATAAAATAAAATTTAAGCATAACAGTTTTCACAGACTTTTCAGATACTCGATCATCTAATAGCATAGCATTCCAACACGAGATAAAAATGTATGTGGATGTATTTAAGTCGAGTGGTTTTAGCATTTGTAAAGGCCACTACCACACAAGGATATTACTATTCATTGATATGTTTCAATATTGATTGTTTAAATAACTCAGACACAATATATGTTAAATTTAGATACAATTAATTAATCAATTTATTTTTTACTGTGTCAAAATTCTTTCGTTTATAACATATTAACAATTAAATTATTTCGGACCTTTACAATTATATTTTAAGAGATATTCTATTAATAAAGTTACAAACTGCTTTAACTAAAGGGCAGAACAAAACCTCTTTTATTTTAAATTTGCTCTTGCTTATTATAAAATATAATCAGTAATAATGTAGTCAAAGCTCACTAACACCTGGTTATATCATTCCCTTTCTGCTAGTATAACTTTTTATTAGTATTAAATAAAAATCATTTCTACATTTATTTAATATCATAACTTTACGTGATGAAGTTACAACCACAGTTTTAATGAAACGGAAATCCCAGTGGAGGTATTTCTCGGAGTTGATCCCCTGATAGATTGAATAAATAATTGGATGTAAGAGATTTGTAGTCACAGTCAAAGACAAATTATTGATTTTAGTATAGAGTATATAATTCAATATACAGGTATTGGTAAGAATTGTCAGTTCTGTCACATAATAAAAACTTTTGATCTTTGAATACTGGTCACAATAATATTTATTGAATTCGAATTTCGGATGTTGAAAAATAAAAAATGCTCGGGACAATCCGATTTTCGAACTACTGAAAAAATTAAATATAACCAAAAGTTTGTTTATCGCTCCATCAAACAATAAAATGAAAATTTAAATGTAGAACACAGAAAAATGAGTGGTCGTCCTCGCACTATGTGAGTGATAAAAGCTGTGAAGGTGCTAATACAAAGAAATACCATGCGTAAACAGAAACTGTAGGCCGTTCAGATGGGGCTATACGGAACCACGGTAAAAAGGGTGTTGAATGAAGTCTTGTGGTTTTCGAGCTTATCGAAGAAAAACAGAAAATCATTTGGATTCGCGTTTAATGGATCTGAGACTGAAGAGATTCCGCGTTTTATGGAAGGTACGCGGTAAATTGAGATTCTGCTTTTGGATGAAAAAACATTACTGTGGAGGAAAGCGACAACTAATAAAATAAAAAGGTGTACGCCGACAAGAATGGAAAAGTGAACAGCCGCAGGTGCTTTTCCAGACTACAGTGGTTATAGAAAACGACCTCGGTCAATTACTATCGTCACTCATGGTTTGGTCTCATATTTATTTATTTACACTTTAGTCTTGGGGTAATGATCATTAATCATACGTTTGAATTATGCTCTCCTAGAAGCTCTTTGTATATATTCAGATAAGTAGTTCCAATGTAGTGTAGCCTGGACGGAACTAGAAACGAATGCAGTTGTGTTTCAAAATACAATTCTCACGGACCTTGTGGAACCTCTTTCACATACAATGTTCAATAAAAGAAGCTGGGTATAGTAGCATAATTCTGCAAGCTCATAGAGTGAAAAGCACGTGAAACTAGTAGCGACGCGTGAAATTGACTTCATTCGACACAAAGACTAGACCACCTCCAGATTATAAAATAAGGCAATACTTGGGGGAAATGGCCTTCTCAAAGCCCAATCCTTATTTGAAGCTGTTCATATTGATATGGACCTCGTTCGCGCTGCTATAGACGACTGGCCACGCAGGTTGAAGTTTTGTGTTTAAAATAGTGGAGGTCATTTCCAATAAACTTAGTTAACGTAAGAATCTAAGTTTTGGTATATAAAGGGTTACCGTAATAAAAGCGTCAATTATTTCACAATAAACATTTAACAGAATTTGGCACCCGATAATTAAACAAAGTATTATGGGAGAAAACTTTCATTTGTCTTATCATTATTGTTAATCCAAGGTGGACGGTGGGTGTCTTAAACTTTTATTACAATCATTAAAATGAATACTTATCAAAGGAATCACCGATTTAACACAGTAATGGTTCTAAGAATGACGAGAACTGGATAATAATTGTAGTAAAATTACTACAATTATTTTCAATTATTCCGTGTTCAATGTATTCAACTCCTCGCTGTTAGTACTCGTTAATACATTAACACTGATATTTAACGCATATCGCTGAACACTGACTGGGTTGATCTTTTAAAATAATCAAGTATCTCTTGCATCAATTTCAAATTATATTAATCCCGATTTCACAAAAAATCACCGAACCAAATGTTGAATCCAAATCGAAATTCATCAGTCCCAAAGCTCTACCTTTTTTAAGATGGTGGAACATAAAAAAAATCCACTTCTATCCAAACTTTTTTCCAATAACACTTCTGCTAAATAGAGAAAGAATGCCTTAGATAAAACCAATCTATTACAGAAATAGCTAAAGGACATTGACAAATTGCACTGGTAACTGAGCCTCAAGACGTCTATCTCGAGACAATTTTTGTGGAACATACGTACGTTGATTTGAGAAGGGAAGGACCAATCTTTTTATAGCGTATACGCATTATGTCAAACAACACATTTTCTAATGCCAAGGCGATATCGATCTAATCTATAATAAAATTCATCATTCATCATAAATTCATGTCGAAGTGTTTAACCTGACAGTTGATCGAAGGACAGTACAATTCATTTTATTTTGTTGATTAAATAAAAAAAAAATATTTTTTCATCACAATCTGTATAGAATTTTTTAAAATATCTGCCAAAAACAGCCTAACTATGTATACCTATTTATATGTGTATAAATAATGACAATAATATATTTGTTTATGTGGGGAATGTGTGATTAGTTTTTCCTGTGGTTTGAAATATTTTGTCAGAATCATAAAAAATGGTAAATTTTAGATAATGGTAGATGTAGATATTTCAAACATAATTTTAGTTTATAGCAAAGTTGTTCTTAACTTTTTCTACCATACTCCACTTTAGATATTTTATCGACTAAACTATGTTATCAATTTTCTACTTTTCCGGACATTGAAGATAACGGAAAATTAAATTATTGTATCGTAATTCAACGTACGACATCTTTAGTACTCTCAAATACAATTAATGAAATATCTTATTCCAAAATTTAATTATTGCATATTTTACACAGTTTATTCAAACATCACTATTAAGGCACTTATTCACACCTTATTTAAACATTACAAATTGAAATGCTACGAACGTCATAGTCGATATATTTATTTATTTATTCTTTATTGAAAACCTCTTAAAAAAGGCTTGTAAAGGGCGGACTTAATGCCTTTAGGCATTCTCTCCCAGTCAACCCGGGGCTTGGAGATAAATTTGTGGCAGGTGCAATGAAGCAATTGAAGTATATATTATACTTACACATAAACACATATAATATATAATAATATATATAGTAACATACATAAATAAGTACATAAATAATAATATAGTGGTATAGGGAAATGTAGGAACTTCAAAAACAAAGTAAAGGTTTTGCAAAATACAATTTGTTACCTAGCCCTCTGTAAGTAAACGTTCAAGATTTGTAAACGGTTCTACGGGTCTCAATTCTTCTGTCGTCTGTCACCCTACTTTAGTTAATTTACTGTTTATCTTAAATACAATTACGGCAATCTTTACTTAGTTAATGGCGCTTACATAATGAACATTGCTAATTTTATTTTTAAAAATGAACTATTTAAACTTTACATTGCTGGCTAAATTGCAATTTGAAATAAATTATGTAGTGATAAAAAATCACCAAATTTTAAAAATTATTCATAATTCATAATATACAATGTCCCGGTTAAAACAAGAAGCGTATTGTATTATAAGATAAAAAAAATGAAAAAGTATTGAAACAAAAATGCATTTTTAATTCGTTCCTAATCTTTTTGTGTCACAACACTAAAGGATCGATGCACCGTTCACAGCTGTAAGACGATTGTTTGTCTGCGACACACTTTGCCTCGCATGATTGGTTGACGCACCGATCAGATGAAAAATGTTATTAATCCGACATCCTGATCTAGTGTATACATATAAAGATAATATTATATCACTGGCACTGAATATATACAAAAATCTGGGAATTTTTTTAAATTTGAACGAAAAGTCAAGTGAATTTTATTTACTGACGCAATTGGTAACTTTCGTCTTAATATACCCGTTTTGTAATATACTTTAATACCCGGTATATAAATTATATTTATTTAAATTTCCTTTTTACATTATTATCTTACCATAATATTTTCAAATATAGATATCCAAGTTAGTTATGTTGTAAAAAAACTTATGGACAATGTTTAAAAATCATTGATCACAATCTATCATTTCTATTTTTTTTAGTTTGTGGTTAGTTAGAAACATGAATCTTACATTAAAAAACTATTGCTACACCATAGTACACCGTAGCATCCTTACTAGGTTATATTTTGAATTCCTTTCTGTTTTGCTCAATTATTCGACATCGTGATTTCAACAAAAGAATAAACCTTTTCAATGTTTCAAGTAGATGGGTATAAGTATCGTTGTCGTCTTAATAAAGCTGTCAACGAAGTCGACAGACATTCTTGACCTTAGAATACTTGAAAAAGATTCAAAAGAGAAATGACCTACTTTTGAAGGTTGATATAGTTCGAAAAATTTGTACAGAATCTATGTTATTTCTATGAATTGAGCTCTCACATTATTTTAGTTTTCATACAAGTTGTAAAATTATTTATGTCAGGATTTAAGTTTTAGGAAATATTTATATTTAATATACTTATACGTAAAGGTAACATCGAGCTTTTTAGGTAACTAGTTACGGATACAGCCTCATAACTTCTATCAATTGTATGGCAACTTATACAGAAGGCGAAACTTTTTGTTACTTGTATACATAAATAATACCATTTTCATTTTAATACCTATTTTTTAAATAATCCTAAATCATAACGCAAAAATAGGAGTATACTACTGCACTCGTATGCCAATCTTAAACAATTTAAATTGTACATGCCTTAATCGAATCACAAGAAACAAATAAAACAAAGTGGAAAAGACATGAAAAGAAGTTATGATTTACTCCGACACCTAGGCTAGACAAATAAAAAAAAACACTATTTACTTTCAAACCATTTAACCATCAACTTCATAAGAGCAGCTGGTGGCTTAAAACCCAAGTTTCTTAGTTATGCATTTTAACAATGGTCGTTATTACGTAACAAGAAAGTTTAAGTCTATTAAAAGTACGATATGATGGACTAATTATTATGTTGATAAAGTAACCGTAACATTTTAAACGAACGCTAGCGCGAATGTCTCGTAAGCATCAATTTCTCTGTTTATTCCTGGTTATAAAACACTGAATCGGTTAATATCTCCGAATAACAATTATGGTATGATTTTTATTAATTTTATAAATATTTAAACTTGCTATATATGGAAAAAGGCTACAATCACACTCTATTATTAACTTTAAAAAGGCATCTCCATATACAAATACATCCAAAAACTTAATAGACTAAGTTCATTACGTTCATTATATATGTTTATAATATTTTTGTCTTTTTAAGTTTAAAAAGAAACTATATTTTTAAACAAACTTTGCGTACTTTTAACTAAATTGACAAAAACACATTATTTGTTTTGACATGCGTCCGAAACACAATAAATCATTCTACTTACATATTGAGGATTAAACAAGTTCCCCTGAACATTTATGGTAATAGGTAATTGAATTATACCTTATTATTAGAAAAGGCGTATCAAAATCTTAACATAACTTTATATAACCAAAGACTTAAAATAAAAGTTGTTACTCAAAAACAGTACATAATAAAAGTAAGATAAAAGGACTATAAACAAGATACTCCTTGATAATTCATGAATATAAAACAGAACCTTGAGTCTACTGAAAACCACATAATGTTACACAGACAAGAGTTTTCAAAGTTTTGCGATATAGCTCCGACTAAAAGTCAGTCAGCCGTTCACGGACCCGCATAAATTTAAGAACAATTTGATGCCAAAACCAGATGACAGAGACATTATAGAAGTTAACCTTAAAAAAGCAATAATCTAAAGAAATACTACGACAAGGTACTAAAACATTTTTTGTTTTAGTACCTTTTGTTTTAGTACCTTGTCTTGTCTTGTCAGTATCTAGTAGTATTTCTACTTAAAAAATTTAAACTCTTTTTACTTGCAATTTAAAACGCGTTTTGGTAATATTAATCAGAATTCTTAACTGAGACATGCAAAAATTTTAACTAATTAATAATATGGGTTATAATAAATAATTATTTTAGTGTAAGATCAAATATTTATTGTACCTTGTACATAGATTGACATGTAAAAAATTATAAAATTTCTCCCCTCCCTCCCTACAATTATTTTTCCTACTAACACAGAATAGACAAAATGCCTTGCTCTTCAACTTGTTACTTTGATATTATTTTTATCATTGTACTTATATTTGATTTAAATTTTTTTCTTCTACGAATTTTGACGGAACTATGAGAAAGCTACCAACAGTAACACGATTAATATCTAACACCTTTTTTTAACCTTAACAATAATTTATGCTGTATGTAATCAACCATACTTAAAGATATCAATCACGTGTCGGACATAGATTTATACCAAGTTGGGTCATGAGTTGTCACATGTTTATAGTGAAATAATTGACATATTTACTTACTTTATAGTGATCATTTTTTTACCAAAAATAATTTACTAAAACATAGATTCTTAATGTTAATCAAGCTTATTCCAAATAATCCCTGTGGTTTTTAATACGAGCCTTCAAACTCCGCAGCCAATCGTCTGTAGCAGCACAATCGTAGTCCACATCAAGGATACCTGGAGGGAATCATAATGAAGCTTTGAGCGGGACTTTTCCTCCAAGTTTTGCCATATTTTTTAATCCAATGGATTTAGATTTGGACCAGGGAAGGGTCAGTCTTCATGTTCGATGAAGTTAGTTTCACTCGCCGCTAGCAAGTTTTGAGTGCTTCTCGCTGAATGAGCTGACACAAAATCTTATCGAAATATCCAGTGTACGTTATTGAATATGATATGAGAAAGAGGTTCCATAAGGTTTGTGCGGACTGTATTTTGATATACAAGTACTTTACGCCTTTCTCACAAAGATATACCTCAGTTAAGCCCGTATATGATGCTCCCAGCTAAACTATGGGTGACGATGGAAATCTTAAAATCCCGAATAATTTATTTTTAAATTTGAGCGTTGCAAGCCGAGCTTTTGGGTTTGTATGGTAGTACCGCCACTGCTATTTAGGTGTATACTTAATATATGTATAGACTATGCAAATCGATGTTGCAGACGTCCATGGGTGCCGGCGTTCGCTTACCATCAAGTGCTCATTTACTTTTTTTTTTGTAGGTGATGTAGCTTGCCAGCTTGCTATACCCTGTACAAATTAGCTTGATCTTTTTGACAAACGGGCTAGTGATG
>DWHO01001849.1:0-14398 GCA_018247575.1 Eurytides lysithous rurik | reverse complement strand
TGCGAAATATGTTCATATCACAAATTTAGGGGAATTCTCTTTTTGTTCATACAAGCAAATTTACTGGTCAGAGCAATCGAAATGTGTTACTATTCTTGCATACGATCAATGTCTTTTTTTACACGATTTTTTCTTGAACCAATCTACCGTGTAAAAACAGAATTAGGTGTAGATTAAATAAATGTCGATAGTTAGCGATAGTGATGTGTGTGGTCGTTAGTTAGATGGTCAGCGAGGCTTGTCATGCAGCCAGGCGCGGAATACCGGCAACGTGGTGGGATAATGTGTTGGCGGCTGCTCGCCCTGTTCGCGGAACGGGTATGTGCCCAGCACTATCGGCAGCTGCAACTTCACTTCCTTCTCCAGGCTCTTCGGCTCGATTATGAACTAATAAATAGCAAACATAATTGACATGTTAACTTGCTTTGCATATGAGTACTATAGCAATGGGGTTCCTTTTTCTTAAAATATACCGAGTCGCCATCTCATAGTCCATTTGAACTCAAATTTACCATTTACAACAAAATATCAACATTTTGAATTTTTTAATGTTTTACAATTAAAATATTTTTTCTTGTACCTAAATGATCCAAATTATCATGGCACATGAAATAATGCGATACTACAACTTGCTTGTTGTATATGGGCTTCAAAAGCATTATTTGTGGTAAAGCAGCATTGCTAGCTGTTCTGCCTTCAACCTATTTCTTTTAAAGGTAGAACACATTAAAACCAGACTATCTATAAATTCTCTCCATAGTATTATCATCAACAACAAGAATGAGACTCTAATCGCCAAGAAAAATCTACACATAAAATTTCCTTTGATGCCTCAAAAAATATTCCCCTTGGAATATTTTTCCATTACAGGCCGTAACAACAATTGTATCACATACCGCTACACAGTCACGCAGTTCAAAACAACAGTTACAGTTCAAAATACTGTGTGGCTGTACTGATGATATATGGCGGATGATATAAGCATATCATTCACCATCAGTTACTTGTTACTTAGTAGAAAAAATCACCAAAAGCCGTATGTAGCAAAATAAGCAAGTGACTTACGTAGACGTCATAGTGCACGGCGATCAGGTGGCATCCGCGCAGGTTGGTGGGCGGCAGCGGGGGCACGTAGAGCAGCTCCCGTCGCCACCAGTCCGTGGCGCCGGGTCGAGTCTTACCGTGCGTCAGGGTGGCTAGCTCGCGAACCTCCTTCGCCGCCACCTTCCCGTGGGCGGAGTACTGGATTGTCTGTGGAAAATACGAGAACGTGCCCATGCGTCCGGAACAGATACCATTTTAGAATTTACAAATGTTTAGCCACACTGACGCATTTGCAATTAACTATGCTTGATAACATTGATGTTAGTATTAGCTAGGACCGTGTTCCGCTATATAATACGAGTACCTTTAATATGTTATCATTCTGTATATTATGAAAACATTTCATATTTAAAAGTGTATTCAGGTATATGTTTAAATAAATATGCATTCATTACACAACGGAATGAAATTTTTTTGAATTTTGTTTAATGTTGTGAAGTTTGATGGACGGCAGTCAAGAATTTAAGTTTTAAGCACAACTTGTTAATTTTATTTATTTTCTGCTGGTGTATTGTGTGACATAGTAACTTTGTCGCGTTTAAGTGAGATTGGGCGCCCGAAAGTGATAGTTTGTGTGTACCATGATTAGACGTTACGTGCCTGGATGGAGCTGGATTGAAAGAAACTGACCTCAGTGAGGGCGGCACGGGTGCACTTGATGGCGGTGCGCGAATTGTTGACCAGCTGGGCGGAGAGCGCGATACTCTCACCGGGCACGTAGGCGCCACGATCGAGGGTCACGCGACAAGCCACTGCGCCACCACCGACGCAACCGACACCCACGCGGTGTTCAACGCTGCACTCCAATTCTTGCTGCAAAGTAATGTTTTTTTAGGGAAGTAAAGAGACAAGCAATATCCAATAAGTGAGGAGCCCCATCATTATTGACACTATGAAGTATTTGACCCAACATAAAAACAAGATTAAAACATGTTACAAATGTTATTTAAAAAGGCATATGGTTGAAATTTAAGACAACCTTTTTAAGTTAGCGCCTCTGTTACTTCACTAACAGATGATCTGTGATAGTAATAATACTTTTACTGCAAGCAATTCATGTATGAGTCATTCAAATAATGCCCTACCAAAGTAAAATCATCAACAGTATCATCTGCTTATAAAGGCATCAAAGGAGTAAAAAACCCACACAACTATCGCTGGATACATTTTTCCCAATAATCATTTGTAAAAACAATTTGTGCAACTTTCCCAAATTTGCCTTTTGCAGTTGGTCGATGTTCAGCAGATTCATAGTAAGGGTTTCCAGAATATCAGTTAATATCAACACCCTTTTTACTCTAAAATGAATAGATAAGTCTCAAGGTTTAAACAGAATATCCTAAATAATTATATTACACAAAATCTTTGATTTTGGTTGTTTGAGTTATTTATGCATGCTAAATTGCATATTTATGAGTATAAAACATTTGTGAGGGAAACCATCAGTTAATTAAGCTAAAATAATTATTTTCCTTTCTTCTTATTGTGGTGGTATTCTAAAATAAAATTTATTTACAGAACTTAATGCACAAATATTCCAAAAAGTTGCCATGTCTTCAACCAATAACATGACATCTATAGAACAATGAACTTTATGGGTAATGTTACAAAATATCAAGGAGTCACAAGTTGAAATAAGTTTATTAGAATAGATCATGTTTTTTTTTTTAATAATAACAGTAAAATAACAAGTATCCCCTATAGAACCTGCTTGGCCTTGATTTGAGAGATTTAAGGTGATATATCTTTATACAAAGTTATTATTCTGGCAACATTGGACCTTTAACCTAACAGCAGTGCTTACACAGGGTTAAATAGCTGTTCCATCCCAGATGGAGTCTGGCAAAAGGTCCTAAGACTAATAATATCAAATCAAAATATATTTATTCAAATATGCCTTTATGAGCACTGTTGAATCGTTATTCGAAATCAAATCGTCATTTTTACATCTCAGTTCTTGAGGAAACTACCACCGGCTCGGAATGCAGTTCTGCTGAAAAGAGTTGAAAACTCAACAGTTGCTTTTTAAAAATACCTTATACCAATATATCATACCGTAAAACTATATTAAGCCTTAATACAATAATATCTATCCCACATACACTACTCTTGAATAGTATAATAAGATTTATGCAATAGTTTATTCTAATTTTATATTTAAAACACTCAAATGGTACATCCAGGAAATCTTGTCAAATTTTACTCAAGCCCATGAAGAATTTTTCCCATCTTTTGGAGATGAAATAAAGGTGTTACAAACTTATTCTTATTTCTTATATTTACCATGTGTTTGTCATAATTTATGTTATTCAACATAATAAATTTTGTTGAATAACATGCATTTATTACTTACTGATAATACTGGTGGTTCCAAATTCAAATCAATTGGATTCATAACAATGAATACTTGTTGATTCTTATGGGTTAAGCCATTTGGTTCTCTCAAGGCTGCTTTGCAGTAGTATTGAACCCAGCCATGTGTGCCTAAGAATGTAGATGGCAATCCCATAGGCAACCCTAATTTAAAGGGGAAGCTGTGAATGCCTGGTGATAATAATGATGGTGTATGACCTGTAAATTAATTTTTTCGTTATTCTTAATACTTTATTTTTAATTTATACCTAAGTATTATAGTGATTGTGTAAAACAGTTTCTACAATTATTAGTAATTTTTTACTATTTGAAATTTATGCTTCATGCTTACATTTTAATAATGCTGTTTATGGATTTATTTGCACTAATTCCCTTTTGCTTTAAAAAGTATTCCAAAGTTGTAAAAATTTTGGAGCCAAAATTGATAAATATGAATAAATTTTATAAAGACTTTTTTCTATATTTAAAATTTCAATAATGATGTGAGATTATTTTATATATCATTTTAATATATATCAATTTGGGCACCACAGCACATATGTAGTATTAATGCATTAATGTTCAAGACAAAAACTACACTAAATCAGCAGCATTTTATCTGAGTTCTATTTAACAGAAAGATACCTTAATCACTTTCTAACAAAAAACGAATATTAAATTACTTGGTAATTAAGTGCAATAGTTAACCTGGTTCACCAAGAAGACGCATCCGAAAGTCAATATAGTTTTCTTTATCAAACAACCTCTCATGTCTCCCAGAACCTACACGAACTACACCTTCTCCAATTACGTGAAAATGTAGGCCTGAAAAAAAAAAATTAATAACATAGAAATATTATATAATTAAAAAAAAAATAATAACAGAATTAATTATTCCATACCTAAAACTGGTGTGTCATCTTGTAGTTCCATGAGAACTTTCCCTGATAGAAACTGACCGGGAAAATATAATAAGGATGTATTATCGAAAACAATTAAAAACTTTAAAAGTTTCCTCGGCATTTTCGTTATGTGTTATTTATTAGTTTAGACAAAATATTTTAGTAATAATGTTATATTGATAATAATGCGAACGATCTATTATTAATTAACGTTCATTTGATTGATGTATGCAAATGCGCGAAGATGAGTCGTGCACGGAATAGTTTCGTAACCAAGATCGTTACACGGAAGCAAGAAAACCTTAATAGAAACTATTTGTAAGACTTTCAATGAAAAGAATACTTAAGAGAAAATTTTTAAAGTTACGAAACTCACGCCTAACATGTCATTGTCTAAATCTTTTCACAAAATCCGTAGGTTGAACAAAGTTGAGAAATAGTTTTAAGTGAAGGCCATCAAGTATAAAAGTTATGTACACTTAGATATGATTAAGTTTAATATAATAGAAACGATAGACTGCACAAAATCGTCAGTAGCTAATTTGACTGGTAAATTGTTTCAGTCATTAAAAAATAATTAGATATTTTTTTAAACTATTATACTACAAATTAAACTTCAACTCGTCAACTTTTTTATTTTGACATTACTATAAAGTTACTTGTGACATGAAACAAAATTATAAATATAAGTTATACAGAGTCAAAATCGCCTCATGTATTTGAATGTATTCTTTTAAATAAAAAAGTTTTTTATTTTCTACATGAGGTGAAATCCTTAAAAGATATATTTTTTTCTTTTTTTTTACAACATGAATTTTAATTAAAGAATTTGATCGTAGAGCTATTAGTAACTTTTAGATATATGTAGTTTTAGTTTTCATTAACATTAACATTACACTATTTCTATTGTACTGTATTTTGTATATAATTTTGACATTGGTTGACAACATTGCGGTTATTATGACATTGAAATATTATGACCAATAAGAATACAGTTTTTGACAGATTTGTTACTCAAATAAACCTGCAAATGTAAAAATACCGGTGGCTAGTTAAATTGATTAATATTATTCATTCACCTTAATCTCATTTTCCAATTACCCGTAGAAAGAAATAAACCAAGATGCCTAGTGAAATGATAACTTTACAACTTGGCCAATGCGGAAATCAAAGTAAATTCAATACTAGCTTGTTATGTTGTTTACGATTCAGTTAATTTCAAACTCAATTTTTTTTTTAGTTGGCTTTGAGTTTTGGAAACAATTGTGCATTGAGCATGGAATTTCTCCGGAAGGTATTTTGGAAGAGTTTGCATCAGCAGGTTCTGACCGCAAAGATGTTTTCTTTTATCAAGCTGATGACGACCACTACATACCTCGCGCTGTATTACTTGATTTGGAACCTCGAGTTATACATACTATAATGAATTCACCGTACGCAAAGGTGTCTTTTTCCATAACTGTTTATGTTGTTACTGACCAACTGGCCCACACACTATAGTTCTTTTTTTTAAATTATGCAAAGAAGTTTCAGTAAATGTATATTATTATTTTTTAACTAGACTCTAAGGCGTTTTTGTTAAACATTCACATTTTGTTAATTTACTTTACTCTATTTAGGTATTTTTTAGATTATGAGACAATAGCTCAATTTAATTTTGGTTATAATTATTTAATTAATTTAATAACTTTAAAATATATGTTTTCCTATAGATATATGTATACTTTAATACTCTCTGTTTATAAACATAAATGGAAAAAATTAGCAGTCATAAAGTATGCCGACAGTTTTTTGGTAATAAGGAGTCATGGATATGAAATTTTTATTTCAGATTTGGATATGGATATATAAAAATATATTTCCCTGATTTATATTATTTCAGGTTATCTGATTCTTTGTTTAGTTTGAAACAATTATTAGATTATTTAGGTGTTTTCTAAGGACAAAACACATATTAAATAACAGTTCGGTATTATCTTTAAATATTCATTTGGTATTAAAATCACAAAAATGTATATTAAACCCTTAAGTGATTATTCTAATGTTTGTTTTTGGATTAGGCAGGCAAATGAGCAAGTGGCTTACCTGATGGTAAGTGATGACCACTGTCAATTGACATTTGCATCATTACAATAAAACACATTAAATAATAATTACACTAAATGCAAAACTAACTATATTATTAGATCCTACATTCATTTCTATTATGTTTTATATTAGACATTATGGTTTGTCAATTTTCAGTTGTATAATCCTGAAAATGTCTATTTGTCTAAACATGGAGGTGGTGCAGGAAACAATTGGGCATCTGGCTATGCTCAAGGAGAAAAACTCAATGAAGAAGTGTTTGATATAATAAACAGAGAAGCTGATGGTAGTGATAATTTGGAGGTGATTGAAAATGGTGTCTTTTAACTTTTTATCTGTGTTCTTGTACTTGGTCACAAAATTTGCATTTAAACTTTTCAGGGCTTTGTTCTGTGTCATTCAATTGCTGGTGGTACTGGATCTGGCATGGGATCGTACATCTTGGAGCATTTGTCGGACAGGTTTCCTAAAAAGCTGGTACAGACTTACAGTGTTTTCCCTAATCTTGATGAAATAAGGTAAATGTTATTGTTAAAATTACTAATATTACTAAAATTGTAAATACTACCATCCTTAAAATAAGTAAGGCCTGTGCATATACCTGTACCATATATGCACATTGTGCTATCCACGAGAATATCATACATCATAGAAAATCATGTGTAGTAGAAGTGTTTTTGCTTGCGGCCAGTGTCCGGTGGCCTACTTCTGTCTTCATCCCCTTCCTTTTTCTATTTGCCCTCCCGCCCTGCTCTACTCCTCACTACTTTCCCCTTCCTCCCATGCGTCCTCCCGCTCCCTCTCAAGGTTGACAACGCATTTGCAAGATCAGTAATATTGCAAATGTCCAAGGACAGTGGTGGTCGCTTATCATCAGGTGAGCTGCTTGCTCAGTTAAAAAAAAAAAAATCCATTACCATTTAGTGTTTACAATTAATAAAAATTGCTTATTCAATTTTTATAGATGTTATTTAAACCATTCTAATTACAGTGATGTAGTCGTCCAGCCATATAACTCCTTGTTGACATTGAAGCGTCTGACTGAAAGTGCAGACTGCGTGATGGTGTTGGACAACACAGCACTCAACCGAATTGCAAGTGATCGCCTGCATATACAGAACCCTTCATTTGCACAGATCAACACACTTGTCTCCACCATTATGAGTGCAAGTACAGCAACTCTGAGGTAAAATTTAAAAATCAGCTTATATCATCTTTTACTTGTTTGACATTGTAAATTGTAAAAGTTTATCATTTAAGTGGTAAAACAAAATAAATTATGTCATCATGTAACTTAATTGCATTTAAATATTTATAAGTGATAAAATTACAATAATTTTAATATACTATGTAACAGATATTTATTTATGTATTAGTAAACAAAACTTAAGAAAAATCAAGTAATGCCTAAAATGATTTGATCTATTTTGCAGGTATCCCTCGTATATGAACAATGATCTCATCAGTCTAGTGGCACCGCTGATCCCTACGCCGCGCCTTCATTTTCTCATGACGGGCTACACACCATTAACCGCCGATCATGAGTTAAACACTGTTAGTATTAATTCAGGGTTCATACCATTATTATCACAAATATTTTTGCTGTTAATTATACGTATTGATAATAAAACTCATTCTCAACAAGTAATTAAAAAAATCGAAACTGTCTTCATACAAAACAAACATACCCAAAATAAAAAGCATATGTTGAACACATTTCCCATTTGATTTTAGGAATTTTTAATATAAAGTTTTATTTCTAATTGTTATGGGACTACCTTTTTAATAAAACCACATAAAAAGTAATAATCTTTTGATTAGTTAACATTCGCTTCATATAATAAAAATTCAGACATTATTTTGAAAATAGGTTAAAATTTTTATTTTATAATATTTATAGGCCTTTTATTGATACATGAAGTGAAAATTTTTAACAAAATATTATTTTACAGGCTCCGAAGATAAGAAAAACAACAGTATTAGACGTAATGCAAAGACTGTTGCAACCAAAGAATATGATGGTTTCTCTCAGCCCTGACCGGACAAATCAACACTGCTATATATCTATACTAAATATTATACAGGTAAAAGCATACGGTAAATTTTAATAAATTAAAGTAGACAAATAAATAGTCTAGAATTTTTTAGAAGATATGGTAAACATACGTGTCGGCGTTAGTTAAGCTAATGATAAGCGTTAATCATGATGGATCCCAAAAATTACCATGTGATGCATTTAAAAGTTATCGTTTGAATGTCTTATTATACATAATTGTATAAGTTAAAACTTATTAAGTTATTTAGTAAATTTATTTTTAATACGGTAGGGAGAGGTGGATCCTTCACAAGTGCATAAGTCCCTGCAGCGCATCAGGGAGCGCAAACTGGCATCTTTCATCCCATGGGGCCCTGCATCCATCCAGGTGGCTCTGTCGCGTCGCTCCCCTTATGTGCATGCTTCGCACAAGGTCTCAGGCCTGCTGCTGGCCAACCACACAAATATCTCGTCGGTAGGTATTAAAAGCAGTACTTCAGTTTAAATGAAAGAAATTTACCCCACCTTCAACATTCCTTATACATTTATTTTAAAGTCAGTTTAGATGTATTTCGGAAATATGAACATATTTTATTCATTTAAACTCCAATTAAAAAAAGCAATTGTAAATCCCTCCTTGGTTATATTTTTAAATCAAGCTGTAAATGGCAAGATGATGTATAGAGAAATTAAAAAATAGCAAAAAAATTTTGACTATATGTTTAAAGTTTATTAAGTTAAACTCACTTTTGTTAATGACTTCTGCAATATGGTTGATGACCATTTATTTAAACGGAATAATTACGAGTTCCCGGATAAACCAACATATTACGATTTTCTTGAAAAAATCCTCACGTCCCCCTTACGACATTAAGAAAAAAAATCGTACTCTTCGTATTACCAACTTAATAACTCTTAGTTCTACCTAATTTGATTTAAGTTTTACGCTGGATCTGATATGGGTCTAATATAAGAATATTTTTTTACAGCTATTTGACCGCTGTCTGCAACAGTTTGATAAGCTGCGAAAACGGGAGGCGTTCCTTGAAGTATTTCGTAAGGAACCGATGTTTAAGGAATCTTTAGAGGAGTTCGATGAGTCGCGCGGCGTGGTAGATGACCTTGTCCAAGAATACCAAGCGGCCGCCACGCCTGACTATGTTCACTGGAATCCTGGTTTGTACCCACCCTTACATAATAAGGGCAATAAGCATATTTAAATATTAAAACATTACAAAAGCCAATTTATTGCCAAATCTAAGAGCAAACATCAATGTCTCACTGTTTTTACATTTAATAAAAGCACAACTTGTTTTATTTGGATGAAATATAGTTACAGCTTAAAGCCGTGATAGGTCATTTTCCGGGTGCTTGCTTTTAATTCAATATACTCAAGCAACCTGAATTCAAATCCCAGTGCAATTTCTTATTTATCACATGCACAATGGTGAAGGATGACATTTATGGATAAGGCTGACAAAAGAGCAAGCGGCTCACCTGATGGTAAGTAACTACCGCCGCCCATGGACATTTGCAGCATTAGAGAACTTGTAAATGCAGTACCAGCCTTTAAGGGGGGACAGTTTTGGAAGAGGAAGGAAGTGAGAAGGAGTGAGGCGGGGAGAGGGTATTCAGGAAGAAGAAGAAAGGGTAGTGAGAGAAGGAGGAAGGGCAGGGAGGGGGATGGGCCACCAGCCACCTCACTCACCGGAAGAAACGCGGAAGCAGAAACACTTCCACTTTGCGCCGATTTTTTGTGAGGCCGTGGTACTAATCCGGTTCGAGCCGGCCCATTCAGCAGCGGGAATAGCTGCGTGGCTCTACCACCGTATTTCTCCATTATTACGTTAAAGCCGTTCTTAAGTTATTAGGCATCAAATATGCAATCACGTAGATAAGTTTTAATCCAATATATGTATTATTACAATTTGTTTCACAACCCGTTACGCGGAGACGGCAGACCGGTATGGAATCTGTCGAGTCAGCGTCACCCCCTCCATTCAGTCAATTAGCCACCTAACCCTGGTAGCAGCGAAGGCGCCGGGCCCGCCACAGATAACATCTATTGTCTTCGTCGCACGTCATACTGAATGAAAGGAATTTAAAAAGATAATCCCTTTTAAAATTACGAAACCGATTTTTACTGTACCTTTTTTAACTCTCCTATTTACGCTGTTAATATAGATTATACTGTACTAATTATACTGATCTACCGAATTAAAACTGTTTAAATCCGTACAACTGTTTATAGTTAATTTCAGTTAGAGTTATTTAAACACAAACTTATATCTAAAGTTTTATATTCATCATTAGTGGCGTAAGTTTTTTGTAATGTAAAAAGTTAGTTCGGAATATTTGTCAAAGTCCCTTAGCGACGTCAGGAGGAAGTCGTTAACATGTCTTTTTGTCCCATTCCACCCCCTCGACGCTTGATTCACCTACGGCCGTATTTGTATTACGTTTGCTTATGCGGTACCTATAATGGAAAAGTCCAGATAAGAGTTGGCAAAAAGTCTGCCAACTTTAAGCAACATCGAAACAGAAAATATGATAAAATCAGCTTTGTCTCCTGAGCGTAAACAAACTCTTTTCTAAACCTAAATTACGATCTTTCTGTACAATATTTCCAACGTAATTATTTTCTTATCGTTATCATATTTTTTCCTTTTGTTATATTTGTAGCGTTACGTTATTTTCAATCATAAAATATGTACAGATAAAAAAAACATATGATCGACGTCTCTCTTGATCTCGATCTCATTGAAGAAAAACGTAAAATAATTAGAAAAAAGAAGCTAAATCAGTTATTCATTTTCATTACAATCAACCTTTTAAAACTAGAAAACATCACTAAGTTGTGAGAGTGTTTCTCAAACCTCAAATCGACGCGGTGTTAGCTAATGTTTTTCTATGACAGAGATAACCTGATAATTCTGTCTCCTTCTCGATGGATGTGGGTAAGCCAAGTAAGGCGAGTCTATCGCGCATTTGCACAAGTAATAATTGCATTGCGCAATTGGTTCGTACAGGCAAGTGTAAGAAGTGAAATGCGTAATGACCTAAATTATATCATATATATTAATGACTAACAAGAAAGACAAGTTCTTGTATGTTTTTGCGACCAAGTATTGAAAATAACATCGTAGAATAATTTTAGGAAATTGCGTTACTTTTTGGCCCTAATGAGCCTGTTTTCTTTGTCTATGGCCAATAGTATATATTGATCATAAATACTGACAACAATTGAATGAAGTTAATGCTTTTAGTCTACACGGTTCTCTATAAAATTTAATCAACATATCCAAACGAACGAATGCGCATTTGCTAATGATAAACTGAAACTTATATTTGTGAACAACAATGATTTATTACATTTACGCGATTACCACATTTTGATAAATTAAGATAAATTCCGCAAGTTAGTTTAATTTTTAATAATTTGGCAAACATTACTCAATTAGCCTAGAACAGAAATAGATGTAGCAGTTATTTAGAAAATAACAAAATTGTAAAAACCATTTAAAATAACTACTTTATAACGAAACAATACATTCAACAAACTGATTTCACGTTGCTGGTTTACTATGGCTATGCATATCTGCATTGTTCTTACTTCCATAGATCTTACAACTGATAAGTGAACTAATTGGATTGCAGTTAATTGTGAAACGCCCTACGCTGTCGGCGTAAGTAGGTAAGTGCAGTACAGTAGTCCTTTCCCCGGTAGGTACACAGAAACAATAGACGCCGTTGAGCCACCGCAGGGCTGGCGACTGAAGGAAAACAGCACAATGTCATGTACTAACATAATCAAGATCGATAATTCTCGTCTGTATCGAACAAAGTTTTCGTAGTAAGAATGCAGATTCAGAATTCAGAAAAAGAATATAAATTTATAATAATAAAAAAAGTTAAAGCTCCGCTGAGTTCCTTTCGCCTGTTCTTCTCAGGACTGAAGCATTTTTTTCCGAACAGTTAGTAAAATCATTAGACGTCAAAAAGTTATTGTAAACCAACCCAATTTTGAATAAAGAATTTTTGACTTTGACTTCGCCAGTTTGAAACATTCATAACGATCAAAGTCATTTAAACATGAAACCGATTCAAGTAATGATAAGTATTGCTGATGAATATGAATAGGAATTGTTGAATATCTAATAAAAATAACTCATTTAGAAAAAAAATAAACACACAACCTGCCACGTAACATTCTAATACTATTTGTATTAGAATTTTACGTGCAACAAGTTTAGCATAAAACTTACTATGCTATTCATTAGTTTCTGGTAAATCAAAATGTGTGAATTTAACTGACCCATATAAAGTACCGTTTAAAATTGTGAGGGTACTTTAAAAGAAAAACCGTCGAGTTTCTCTAACCCCTAACGCAAGAGCAATCTTTCAAAACAATATAAATTAGAATTCAAATGTTCATTTACCAAATAAGTGTACAAATGGTCTTACGTGCAGTGAACTTACAATTTAATTACTCGTTTCGAGTAATGCAAAAATATTTCCGAGACACGATCAATGATATCCCCGGAAGTGACAACCCTACCGCGTCCCGAGCGGCCGCCTCTGTTTGCGTAACGCTTTCCGCTCGGCGGCGCGCACCCTGACTCACGCGACCGCCAACAATCGCTTACTGGCTCACCAAACGCATTTCCCGTATAAAAATAAAAAGGAACAGCCTATATATGTCCCTTATCCTTATCTGGACTGACGTTGATGCTTTTAGCCTATGCGGCTTTATAAAACTTCATCGGATCGTTGAATCCGTGGAAACGATAGTTTCCACGAATTGGATCCTATATATGTATGTCCTACTGCTGGGTACAGGCCTCCTCTATAGAGCGTATAAGGGCACCGACCGCCATGCGACCCCACTCCGGTTTGGCCTCTCATATTTAAGATTATTTTTATTGTTTCTTTTGATATACAAGTTTCCTCGCGGCGTGGTTCTTCACCGTTCAGCATGTGGTAAATCACCACCTAAAATTGGCAATTATAAGTTATTAAATTTATTGTTCATTAGCGCCGGCATCCGGATTCGAACTCAGGTTGCTTGAGTATATTGAATTAAAAGCGGGCACCCAGTCACTGAGCTACCACGGCTTCGTTTTTTTCTTCCTTTAAAAACGTCCACCTACTACGATAACACCTTGTGCAGTAAGGATGTTTTACGTGCGTAAATTTAAACAGACAGCCCGGATCCAAAATAATCTCTTAGCCAACACCATTGCCAACGAACAAAAGAACAGTGATCAAACTTGATTCAACATGCTTAAAGCCGATACAACTTAGGAACTGTCGGAAGGACATCTTATCGGCCGGCAGCCAATTTACTACATCTCATATAATGCAGCTATTCTCAAACGATGGTAGTCGCTCAACATTTAGTGTTTGTTAGTATACTACCTAAAAAGAAATCCTCTTTAGTTCAATATTTGCGAACTGCCATCAAAGTATATTTCTTATCATGGAGCGTATTAATTTCTTGTTTATCACTTCATTTTCTTCATTATATATTAAATTTCTTTAACAAAGTGTTGCATTAAGTTACGCGCTGGTAAAGCCACGCAGAAATCCCGCAGTTGTTGAATGGGCAGTACCACGACCTCACAGAAAATAGTCATAAATTGGAAAAGTATATGCTTCTTTGTTTAGTACGGTTAGTGAGTTAGCTGGGTTTCACCCCCTTTCTTCCCTTCCAAAAATTCCCATCTTAAGGGCTAGCAGCCCATTTGCAGGTCATTCAACATTGCTAGTGTTCATGGGCGGCGGTGATCGCTTACCATGAGGTGATCGGTTACCATAAAATCTCATCATCTCTCGGTGGTGCCACGCAGCTGTTCCCGCTGCTGAATGGGCCGGCTCGAACCGGATTAGTACCACGACCTCACAGAAAATCGGCGTG
>DWHO01001848.1:0-14400 GCA_018247575.1 Eurytides lysithous rurik | reverse complement strand
TAACAACGACCGGTATGGCGTATTGTGGCAATCGCATCGATGGTTACAATCACAATAACAATGTCGATTCCTAGGTGGCCTTTGTTCTATGTGGTTGAGTTCGATTAAGGTCTCTCAGGATGTGACCCGTCAGGCGATACATTTAATGGAGACCGAAGAGTTTTGGCTGAAAACTGAATTGCTCTGGAGCAATAAGATTGTTCGAAAAATCATAATCCTTCAGACGGTTGCGTGGCATATGTTAAAGGAGCTTAGGCTTAGTCTAAGGCTACTAAGATAGACCTTAAGGGCTGGCAACGCTTTTGCAAGCTCTGTTGCAAATTTCCATGGGCAGCGGAGATCGCTTACCATCAGATAAGCCGCTTGCTAGTTTATCAGCCTAATCCATAAAAAAACCTCTTCCCAGGCTTCCGGGAACAGCAGCTAGAGCGGGGCATATTAAAAACGCTCAGCGGTAAGTCAATAGTGTGGCCGCGAAGTTTTTTAAGCTTGTTATTATTCATCTTACCCGGACCAATGACAGAGCGAGGTTTTAAACATCTTATGAAATCTATGATCTCTTGTCAGGTCACTAAGATAGGAAGCTCGATTTAGTGATGAGATGAGCCTGCCGTACACGAAGAGGAAGAGAAACGTTTACCCGCAACAACACGGCGCCATTTTAAAGCACACCAGTTCGGAACAGACCACCACCGCGCTGCGCTTGTCATTTAGATAGATGGCCTATCTCTATGGCTAGTGATTTTACTGTAGACATCGCCCTTCATACCGTAACTCAGTAAAGCTAAATATATAATGTGTAAACATTACTGCTTAAAGGCAGAATAACAGAATAATGACACTGCGATTCCTGCCACTTACAAAACGCCACAGTGTTTCTGCGTTTAATTTTATGGTCCATCTCTAGTAGGTAGATGGGATCGAAGGTAGATGTTCTATGTTGTCCGTTATCTTCATTCTTTTTCAAAGTCATCTAGGGCTAGTGAAGCCTTATTAGAACAAACGGCGGAACGTTTGTTATTAGAACTCCTTTTAGACTGCGGAAAACTCTGTATTTACTCGTAGATAGTGGATTTTTTATCATTAATTGAAGGTACTTAAAAAAGCAATATTCGAATTCCATCGACGGTCATACGGACTATACTTTGGCTTGTTTTCTTTTTCTGTAATAAACGAACATGTAGATGTTAAGGGTAGCGCCCTTTCTATATATTAGTTCTAAAATCTTTCGATTTTTAAATAACATTCAATTAAAAAAGAAATAATTTTAAGTATTTTAACGCTTTTTTTTATATTTTTTAACATTATTATTCGGCTCAATGTAATAATTAAAGAAGACAATGTTTGTGTGGGTGCGAGATTGCCTACTACAATTGCCATAAATAAGGCTGTGCTTAGCAAAATGTTACTTGCAAACCTTATAATGATACCCTTTAGACGACTGGAGGCTATTCGTGACTAAGTCGACCGATGACATAACTCTGGCGTCAGTCCTTTGTCATACAAAATGAATAATGTGCATCAAGAAGGCTGCTATAAATTAACCATTATTGTGCAAGACTATTCGTCTATGATAACATGATCCCATAAAAAGACAGTTTGCTAAAAAAATTCCTTACACTACAATCTTTTGTAATGAATAACATATGAAAGAAAAATATCAAGAAAGTTATATATTATAAAGATATATTATCAGTAATAACGATAATCACTCAGGCACAAATATTATTCAGACACAGGCTAGGCAGGTTATCATTTTAAATTGTTTTCTAATGGTTCTCAAAATTTGCTGATATCATTTGACAATATAAGTTCTTTGACTGTTATTTTAGAATAAATTCTTAATAATTCTCAATTAATAATTATTATATATTCTTCAAAAATATTTATTTCTATGCACAAATTATCTTCGTCTGCCCTTTGACCATGAATTTTATAAAGTATTTCAAAGGTTGCTATTTTAATAGATATTGTAAACGTGATCGAATCACTGATTAGGTGAGAATAAAAATAAGCATATTTGTAGTCGCATTAGCTAAAGTTTACATACGTAGGCATATATTATCAGGCCATTTCTCCTAATGTTTTGACAATAGCCGACATTGTCTTTCCACACAGTATGGGGTGTAATTAGATAGTCAAACACACGCTTCACCATTTAAGATAACATATGAGCGTGATTGAATATACTGGAGTGCTGCCATCGTACGCTAATTATATCAGCGATTCAATCATAATATTAAAAGATTTTAAAGCAGAGTAGTTCATAGCATATCATTAAATACTAAAATTGTGTTAGGCGAAAGTAAACATTTCTGTGTTCAATTTATTCTCATATAATTTTCCGAATTTTGCGGTATTTCACATAAATTTGAAACCACTAAGTTCAACATTATACAAAAGTGATGAGAAACAGTGAGGTATAATAATGCGTTCAAATAAGACGTTTGAATGTCGCTATGAATTAATATGTATCTTAGGATGCTCACCGCTGCTTTTCACAGTGAAGTCTTTCAGATGCTTAACAAGATTTTTGATCGTTATGCTTCGGGTTATATTTTTTTTTTGATTCGGTACTGGCCGTGTCCTCTCCGGTGTTACCTATGTTTTACTTTTAGGATTTTGACCATTGCACCATAGTTTTTTGATATTTCCCCCATTTACTTTGTTGATGACTTTGAATATTTACTACTCTACTCTCTACTAGAAAGTTCAAAACAATTACAGTACAGTTGTACTGTAAGTCAATTATTTTGCACTTTCTTTACTGTGAAGTATTTTCAAGATTTTGCTAGGGAAGTCTAATGTCAATAATATTCAACGTTGTTTTTTTCTTTATAATCATAATGCGAAGTAATTCGATAGTTTTCTTGTTAGTGGTTGTATGATGGAAGTCTTTTGGTGATTTTATGGGATTTACAAAAAAAATTGCATTTATAGTAATTTCTGTTGGATTTCTTTTAGGAAATTTAGCAACGAGACAACCAAGTTGAGTTCTTGATGGGCTTTTTGAGCTACACGATTGTGAAATTATTTCGCTCACCGCCCAGAAACGTAAGGATGCGAGATGGGGGTATATTTCGGAAATTCTACCTTGTGAATGCCAGTCAAATGATCAACACACACATTGACAACTCGTTCGACTTGATTCTTATGTAAAACCTCTCGGTAAAACCACACTACGTTCCAGCAACCTACAGTTGTATACAGTCGACAGCAATAGTAGTTGCGGTACGCATAACAGAACCAGAAAGCTGTTAACCGACAGATATCGTTCTGTGGAAATTCTGTGACGATTCATATGCTATGGTTGATCTTACAGATTTTTGGTCCACCAAATTCGGTGTACTTATTAAGATTTATGTAGTCGCATAGATTAAAAATTACAAATACATAAAACATACGATCGGAATATTGGTAAGCTAAGTCCAGTATTTTCGCTGTTGTGATAAGTTTGTAGTTTATGTTATTATCATAAAATTTATTAGTGCTTACTAGTAAAATAATCACTATGAAAGACTAATAATGTCTAAGTTTATCACAACAAACAACCCAAATTTATATTATAGTTAGTACTACAATACTTTTAACTTAAGAACTGACTTATTTAAACACAAAAACTGGGAAGTACGATGTTTCAGTAATTTTATTGGAAATACCAAAGCTCGCAGTGTCCAATCCGACCGATGACTAAGCTAGTTCGATAACTATCAATAGTAAAGAAGCTGAATAGAAAACGTGATTGTGATCAATGTTCTCTTTTTCTTCAAAATCGAATTGTTCGACGCAAAAAGATTTCGGTAAGGTACATGCGTGGGAAACCTGCTTAACAGAAGAAATGTCCAAATAAAAAGACAACTCTTGTATATAAATTCTTGGACCCCAAAATTTTCAATTTTACTATTTTTAAATTAAGCTCACGAAACGCTTTTGAGTTATCATACTCAGCGCCTAGAAATTTAATTCTTGGCACTCGACGACTAAAATTATATGTCAATGAAGTCATAAATAAATTACTGCGTTGATGGAGTGGATGCAGTTAATTGTTGGGCATAAAATGTTACGTCGAATAAATCATTGAACAAATAACAGGATTGCGTCAATTATAAGTAAAATGATGTCAGTTTGAATTGTTAACGCAGGTCGCGTTACGTTATACGGAGATCGTTATCGCTTTGACGTCGACAAATTATATTTCTCTTATCAGCCGAAATAGTATTGGCTCTAGTTGCCCACTTCTGTGTTTACTGGACAGCGTTGAAAGCCGAACAGAAATGCCTTGGCTTCGCTTTAATTGGACATGACGAATCCAGTTTGTAGGAAAAACTGGGCGGGGACTGTTTGCGTAGGCGGATGTGAGAGCCGGTGCCGCGTCTTGTGGTTTTATGTGTTCGTCGCTTCGAATTTTTACATATGTGTCGTTAAGTTTATGCATTGCCTTTTATTAGTAATTGGCTTATAACTCTTTCCACCCGACCTTGATTCCATACTTACTTTATTAATCACTGGGTCACTTGTATCTTACTTCGATCCACTTCGATTTTTAATTCGTGTTTTACAATATTAATAATAGACATTTAGCTGACCTAGCAGACGTTGTACTTTTCAGTGGATGTCTCAACGACCACTAAAGCGATTTAGATGAAATATACTTTTGTTTTTAAGTTTAAGACGCAGCTGCGCAGACACAGGCGTATTCACTCTTCTCTTACTCACATAGCCTGATGAGATTCATACCCGAGAGATCCGGAGACCGGTAAGAGATCAGGCGCAGAGCCCTCCGGAGGTACCATTAAACTGACCTCTTAGTAACGATTTCGCAAAGCCATTGCTAGGTGGCGGCGATAAGTGACCTAGACCGACTTTTTACATGTCCATCTGACGCATGGGTTGTGATAATTTTCAGGCAATTGGGTGATCAGCTCATAATGTCTAACCTAAGAAACAAAAACAAAACATTATCATCCTCTGCGGGATCGGACTTATACCACTAAGTTGTGGAGGCGTTACAAATGAATGTAGGGTTGGAGATCTATGTGGAAGATATCTCACCGGATTATTTTTTTTCGTTGTATGTTGTGTAGATACATATATTTCTGAGAATAGAACAGTGGCTTCGATCATACAGGTCAAAGTTAAGATGTGACTACTGACCAAGTTTTAAAAATCACCAAAGAAGCCAATCATAATCATAAACATTGTTTTAGCTAGAACTCACGGAACATTCATTGGAATTCGTCGAAAGTCCTATGCAATTTGTCTCGGATTTTGAACGGATTGTATTTGCGTAACGAACAAACAATGTATAGCATTATCAATTAGCGCGTTCACACACAACAGCGCGTGAGAACGTGAATCGCGGCAAAAATCGAATTTCGTCTAACTGTTCGACAATTAGAAGCTCGAATCGACACAGCGACAGTTATAGCGGATTGGATGTGATCGCAGGTGGATCGTGAGTTTCGGATTTTTGAGCGTCGTGGTTCGCCGATAATCGGTCGTCGGCTCCGATGGTTTTTCGGGAAAAATCGAAACGGAGTCCGATTGATTTTCACAGCGCATAGTGCACGCACGTGGCTGACTCGAACGCGACACGGCCCACTCGCTGTCGCCCGGCACTGTCTCGTCCAATTATTAGCAGCGACTTGTTTGAGTTGGACTCGTCCGAATGCATCCAACGGAAGCGCTGATTAATTATCATTAGCCACTTTTTTCGCCCTAAAAATGGAATTGATTCGTGATGGATTTTTTTGACGATTGGCTGGTACTTAAAATTGGATCATGTATATATCTTATATTGAATTCAAAAACAAAAATAAGTTATTTTTTAAAGTGTAATAACTAAGTTAATAAAATCTTAATATCAAATTAGTTCCTTCTGCTTTTTGCTTTTACACAAAAGTAAATGTGCGAAAAGAATAAAATGTAGCTGATGTTACAACAGATCGTGTATGATCACACATTCATAAGCCCTTTTATGGAGTCATGCGAGACGTTCAAATTCAATAGGGTATTTATAGCATGCAATTAAATAAAAAACTGACACGATTCTCAGGACCCGCGCTATAAACTTTCATATTCCGAAAGACATTCAACTTAGTAAAATTGCTTCCGAAAGGCGTTTAGCGGCGTGACTAAAAGCATTCGCTTGGCGAAAATCTACAATCGCCCAGAGAATATTTGATGATGGCACTTGACATGGTCCCCGGCCCCCTGCCACTGGCATCCGTTCTCACGAGAAATGATGCGGCGGCATTCCGTCCGAATGTCCACAAAATTCCCCACCAAACGCGAAAGTCGTGCATGTCCATTGATCACTCGACCAAAAAGGTGTTAACTTTAACACTCGATCGGTTTCGATTTTTTCCTACGGTCTTTTGGTACCATATTGTGGCATTATTGAGGTTGGTGCGAACCGGTAACAAGATAGTTATAGGTTTTAAGAAGTGAAATGCCTCGTGATGAATATAGACCATAGAGTCAGCCATGCGTGAATTAGACTACGTTGTTATAAACGATTTTACAAAACGGCTTTCGTCGGATATAAGTTATGGGATCAATTTTATAAGCTTTTAAAAATTTAAGAGAAGTTGAGCACGATAAAAATTAACGTGAAGATAAACCGCATTTTATATACTGCATTGGAGTTAATAATCTATTAATTGTGCTTGTGGTATAAAAGTGTTTTTTAATTATAAAAAAATCCTTTTTCAAGACGCAATCTACGAAATTTTATTAAAAAGAAAAGAATTGTATTTTACTAAGGTTGCAGTGAATATTGCATTTTCTTCGAGTACAATTGATTGCAAAATATGGCTGGACTCAGAACAGCTACCATACCACGAACAGCTACCCAGCTACCAAAAACAGAATAGGATTGAAGTCAAAAGAACTCGTATCATTTACACTGCAAAGATAAATAGAACATTTAATTTAAAAATAACGGCCTTCATCATCGGCAGTCAGGGCGTCTTTCAATAGAGCAGACATTCGTTCCATCTTTTTGTTTCACATAGTTTGCGAGGAATTGTAATTTTGTACCGAATAAATGGAACGAGGGTGTCGACACGCTGTTTTGTTTTGTCATTAAACAATAGAGCGACTTTCGTCGCTTAGGGACGCCGTATGAGGTATACGGCGTCCCTTTAGACGAGAGCGCATCGTCCTATGTTTTGGACAAATGATTACTCTGGTTTAGCATAGAGGGGACAACAATCGCCAGTTCATTCCTGTTAGTACAGCCGTAGGCTTTTGATGGGTACAATGATTTATTTATAGTGTCTGACTCATCGGCGGCTATTAGTTGCGCGTATTGTCTTTCGAATAATCTACGAGTAGCCCGCAGGGAGCGCGTCCGCTCGGTGGGACGGCTTTGCATGTTTACAAACATTTTATTAAGGTGTTATACTAAATGGCTCCTTTAGAAGGTGATATATTGTTTCCCGGACAATGATTTAGTACAACTATTGCATTAAAATACGTATATTTTTATAAAAGCAGATAGAAGTTTTTACGGTAATAGAATTAAACGTTATTCGTTACTTTTATACTACGACAAAAACAGTACTATAATAGAGTTACTTATATAGTACGTCTTCCGTAAGCATTTCTTTAATAAATAACTACTTTTGCAAGGAGTTATGTTACATTGGAACACCGTGTACCTGATCTTAAGCGAAACATGTACCGAAACACAATAGGCAGTATGGTAGATAACTGAATACGTCCGGGCAACGTGTTCGTCTGGTCAAAGGGGGCGCAAGAATGGGTTTTAAAAGTCCACTATAGGAGGAGCTGGGGAAAGAAGCAAAATACAGGAAAGCGTTGCAAATAACACAATTCCTGCCCTCTACATGTATAATATCTATTCGACGGGTATAGTCGAGAGAGGTGTAAGCCACATCGTCTATCCCAATAACTAAGACATTTTTGGTGGACAGGTAAGAACAACACTTATGTGTTCTGAAACCCAAACACCGCTGCAGGAAAAGTTTAGTGGTGTAAGTCATACTAACTGTAATAGCGGCCAAGAATATACAGGAATGTATAGGGAACAAGAATGGTTGAAGCCATACGCCTTGCCGTTAGCATCTTTTATCAAAATCTAAAATCATTGTCGAAGAAAGGATAAGCCTCGATGGTCCAGCCCCGTATCTCGAGAAGCTAGATTTAGAGCCCGCTTAAAATTTATCATCAATGCCCGAGTATGTTAACTGTGTATTCTTATTTCAAGCACTCACTGAGCAACAATTTCAGACATAGGTATGTATGCCCATCTTCAGGACAAAAATTTGTTAGGATGAATGACACAGGCTCTTTATACCCCGAAAAAATTCTCAAAACGGGAACAATTTTAATACTTTTAATCGAAATCTAAGCGAGAAGCAATCCGAAGGCAGATCTCGTTTAAATAAATTTGAACACAATATAAACGGAAAAACCAACGTGAGTATTTTATATCACGCAGTGCAATAAGGAAGTATATATTGATGGAACAGCATATATTAAATATGTTGTTTTTAAAGTTTATATATTTTTTCTACGTATATTACTATGGCCCAACAGATGTAAAACTTTGTGCAGGTGCTGTTATGATGTGGTAGTATTAAGTGGCAATATATTTTTTATACGTAATCCATCGGAACCAATCCTTTAGCCGGTAATTATCCGCTATCTCACGGACAATTAATTATTTACTGTGAAAAGATTTTTACTTGCTATTAATTTGTGTGTGTGCGTACAAAAAGAGGAAATGGTCTGCTGAAAAAAATAAATTGTTTTTTAGTAAATTTTATCTCAGTATACGTATTTTCACTTTATACACAGACGGCCTCTTAGATAGATACACCCAAGATAGTCACATGCACAATTTAATACTTAACAAAATTAAGTGACGAGACAAGCCTGATGGTAAGCGACACACTTTTTTCTTACAACGCAGTGTCACACAACATTTTAACCGGCACGAGCTTAACACGTCGACTGCCACTTCAATTTTCAGAAATGTGGCCTAAAATTACAATTTGATTTAATCATATTATGTTCTAGTGAATAGTTATCATCAAATAGTATAATACAGGTGTGTGTGTTTTTTTAAAGGTTTTTTAATAAATTTTCTATTCATTTTTTTTTTCACAGAAGCAATTTATCGATATTAGCACTGATATATTTCGAATTTAATCGTAGCAGCATAAAAATGACAAGTAAACAAAGGACGAGATAACTCGTAGTTGGCGTCCTTGAAAAGAACGCTATCAGTCGGCAGTCAACGTGATCGTTTCGATGTACTCTTCACCCGGAGCTTTGATTACGGCATATTTGTTCGCCCAGTAATTTCGCTTTGCGATATTTCCCTCCAAACCGCAAAACATTAATACTTGCGCATTCCTGCCTTACCCGTAGAATAACTTGTGATGCTATGGAACTTTCCCGGGCGGGCTCTGTAAAACAGTTTTTACGTATAAATCTGTCTGTACTGATCCACTGCTGGACATAGGCCTTTTCCCTGGTACACCATTCTTTCTGGTTTTGCGCCTTCCGAATCCAAGTCCTGCCCCGCACCTAATGGTGTCATCGACCCATCTGGCTGGTGGTCTGCCGACTGGTCTCTTTAAAATCACTTGTTATAGTTAAAGTTATGTCACAGTTTATAATGAAGACATAAACATTGTGTAGTGTGACGTTAAAATTGTTTTCAGAGAAAAGTTTTCATACAAACACGGAAAAAAAGTTAATTAATATTTATTATGTAAAGACATATATAGGTTGGGACAAATCGTTGCCAGTAAGTATCCTTTAAAGTTTATAGGATAGCCATTGAAACGTGATCAGAAATAACGGGATACAGTAAATGTTGCACAGGAGGAGTGTACAGGTCTCGTGCATGACATGTGTTTATCACTTGATCACATCTATCCAATAAGTTAGAGTAAATATTTGTTATTTATTAAATTTAAGTCTACATTATCATTTAAAGTATCACGCTGTCATAAATATTATTATTTATTATATTGATTATTTTTGGTATGATTGAGAAATATGACAACACGCATGTGTTAATACAAATACTATAATAAATTCATAACTTTAAACAAGACTCTAGTAAACACATCGCATACCTATACCCATATCATCATGTCTTTTAATGTTCAGAGAATAAAAAATAGGTAATATTTGGGTATTCTTATATTTATACAGTTTTAAAAGACACAAATTACTTTCGTAATATGACTTTATTTTGAAATTTTAGTCAACGTTCGCATAAATTCATGAAGTATTTATGGCGTTAATTGATGAAAAAAAACCACTTATTTATGCTATCCGACATTTTAACGGCGTTTGTGGCCGTAGGGCAGTCTTAGGTTTTTTTAATAATAATATATCTTCAAAGGTATTTTTTCTGGGCAAACCGTAACGTAAAATTGGACTTGTAAAATAGATATTAGCATTATCTGCGTGAAATTAATCAAAATAGTTAAGTGTATAGTGAAATTGCATAATAGTAAATTAGTATCCATCTACATGAAGAAGCAGACGTGCCATCCGCTGACAAGAACAATCTCTTATTGTTCCACGTCTTCATTTGTCATTCGGAAACAATGGAGGGGCAGTTAGGGCCAATGCCATCGATTGTTACTGCCTACAAAGGGAGTAACAGTACAACAAGACATTTTTATTGTTTTACAACTCAGCTCCTGAAGCCGC
Source organism: Eurytides lysithous rurik (assembly GCA_018247575.1). Lineage (NCBI taxonomy): Eukaryota > Metazoa > Arthropoda > Insecta > Lepidoptera > Papilionidae > Eurytides > Eurytides lysithous. The sequence goes on along the minus strand of DWHO01001848.1, from coordinate 3,696 downwards.
AGGAGGTAGCACCCTAAAATATTGAGTAAAACTTTTGAGTTAAAAATGGAGGCAATTAAATAGATTTACAACCGTTAACTATGTTCCGGGAACGGTGATGAAATGTTTTCTCAACTACGCTTGTCTAGACACAGTGATGTTAAGTATAAGTTTGTGAGTGTTTATCTTTTACAATTATTACTTTACTGCAATTGATACGTTCCAACGTTTAATCTTTATTTTTTTTTTGTAGATTTTAATTAATTATAATTCGGCTTAAAATATTCTTGGTTAGATATTTTAAGCCGAATTATTTTAGATAGGTTATATTAGGTTAGATATATTCATCATAATCTGGTTCGGCGAATATGGGAGTCCGTATGGATTTGTGTGGAAAATTTATAAAAAAAAATGTAGCATCAGTAATATAAAAAAAAAAGAAACAGAGAACGGGAAAACGTTTTTCATTTTAAATCTCGTTAGTTACGAAGTGCCACAATTTGAATGACACAACAATCAAGCAACACTCATATATGCAATTCGACTAAAACTTCAAAATAAAGGCATGCTACTTAAACTATAAGCTTATATTTATAAATTTAGAATTATTAAAAAAAATCACTAACACGCACAAACATAAGGATCTTATGATAGTTAGAAAAAAATGTCCAAGTAATGTGTTTACTAGTTCACACCGCTGTGTGCTCGTCACCTAGAGATATACGATGGTCTTTCTCTAAGCTTAGTGGTTACATCGACGACATTGCCATTCAAACCGAAACAGTAATGCTTTGACTATTGCTTTTACTGCTTGTGGTATAAAAACTGAGTGTGAAGTGGTATCATCCCAGACGATCCCAGCAAAATAGCCTTTAAATAGATAGTATTCCTATGCTGATTATACTGAAATATTTTTAAACATTTTAATATATATATTTATGTTGCTTTTAACTATTTATGAGTTTAACATTTTATGAGTTAGTACGCGCATAGAGTATGTATACATATATAAAACTCCTTAAACCCAATAACTTTAAAGACATAACAGATGAAAAATTGTAAGGACCATTGTTGATATTTAAACCGCAGTTTCATTTAGCAACTGCTAATTGCCAGTAAACTTGTTCCGTGAATATTTCACGGTACCCATCGCTAAACGCTTTAATTTTCTAGAACAAAATGTTTCGCCGTAGAGGTGACCACATTTTGGACCGCATGCAGACTTACGGACAATGGGGACATCTTACTACTGTTCAGTAGCTGCGTCCGACCCCCGCGACGCCGGCTATGTTGAATCTAAACCACAAACAACGCTATTCATGCAAAGGACATGTCCCCGTCACTTGGTTTTTATTGTCACCAAACGAAAGTACTTTTTAGTAGAGGACATTGTGAGCGACCAAACTATAATGCTACCGGTGGGTGGCAGCTCTTTATTTCAACCGGCTCCGCACTACCTGATGACAGATTTGCAACCTGTTATTGATGACTTCCTGATTACGAAGGGTATAGTTCTGTAATAAAATTTCTTTAAGCTAAACTAAGATTTATACTGTTCCATTAAAAGCTAAGCAAATCATATCTTCCTTAGATAACGGAAAATTGCAACATAATGTTTTCTAACTGTGAATAAGGCACACGTGATCCTCGTGTGCAAAATTACAGACTCATCGAATGTGTGTCAAGTCACATTAAAAGATAGAAAATGCCATAGCGTAAATCACCTATTGTTTATAGAAATGATTAATTACCTAATAACAAAAAAAAACTCTTAGACTCATAAAAATAAAATCATTTTGGACATTTTTAATTGCTATATACTAATTGGAAGTTGTTTATAACATCCTCCTCCATCCTAACATAACACTTCTTTTCTAAAGGCGTTTAATTTTCATCAGAAAAAGACAGTATGACTTCATGTAATATAAATCCTCGACTTAAAATCCATGTTTTTTATTGTCGTTCTGTACATGCATTACCTATTATTCAATTATTTAGTTTATATGGATATCTTTTTTTTTGGCGTTAAAATAGTTAATAGGTCGGAAAGTCCTAAGTTCTATTTATAATTTTGTTTATGATTGGTCTGCAGATAATTAATGATTATATTAGACTATTTTCTTAACATACGATTGTGTATTGCAGATCCTGTGAGTATCTTACTATTTTTTATCCTATGATCACTCATCATCATCTCATCTCATCATCATCATCACATGATCAGAGACACTCTTGAAAATCAGAAAAATCAAATCCGCGAAGTAAATAAATAAATAAACGTCTGTTTAAAGTAAAGTTGTAAAGTGGAAGTGCTTCCGCGTTTCGTCCGGTGAGTGAGGTGACCGGTGGCACATCGCCTCCTTCCCTTTCCTCTCTCTTACTTGCCTCCCTACCTCTTCCTCCATTCCCGGGGGACACCTTTCGTTCCCTCTCTCCTCCTTCCTCCCACATACTCCTCCCTCTCACTTTCCAAAATTCCGCTCCTTAAAGGCTGGCAACGCATTTGCTAGTTCTATAATGCAGCTAATGTCTATGGGCGGCGGTGATCACTTAACATGAGGTGAGCCGCTTGCTCGTTTGTCAGCCTAATCGACGATTAACGAAACAGTTTATTAGAGGAAAAGAATCTGATGTGGCTCCTAACTATATTAAAATAAAAACGCAAAAAATCAAAAGTTTAAGCTCGCGCGCCTTTGCAGAACTTGTATTAAGCCTAATATGCATCGGTCAAATTTGGAATGCTGGTGTTTTTAGTGTTAAAGTTCTTAAATCACTTTTAAAATATATATAATCATTAAATATGAGAAAAATGTCTGATTTGTATTTTTTCTTATGAAAGTACACAAAATGCACGTATAAGTGTTAAAATATTTCCTGCCTGCAACCACCCAAGTATACCACACGCAAATTATGGGCGTTTCTCTTTTGTCACTGTGTGAATGTGCCACAGATAACATCAAAGAATATAATGTTCTGACACATAAAGGGACTGGCCGCCTAATTCGTGGCTAATACATCAAATCCGGCGGGAAGAATGAAAATGAAGACTGTTCTATTTTTAAAAGTGCCGCTGCAGTTATTGACGTTTACGTTGGTATCTATCTTTGTATTTGGCGTCACTCGCGTGAATGGAAGCGGGGTGTAACGTAATAGGTGTGAAGTGTCCGCCATTGTCGCACATTTCAAGTCAGGTATTATGTATGTGATTTTGTACTCCTGCGTATAGTATGAAAGGTAGTGTACAATTTCATTGTAAATAAAAGATCAGTAAGGGGAAAATATATATTTTTGTACTCCAGCATAGGTAACATGTTGAAAATACTATATAAATAACAGATGGAAAATGGCAACTTGTTATGAAAAACTTAAATATAAAGCTTGTTATTATAAGAAAAAATGTATTTTCAATAATATTCTAATGATATTAGTAACGTTATGTAAGTGCCTAGTAATAGAATTATTATAAAGAGTGTAAAAGCTTGTTTTATGTTACTAAAGCTTTTGCGCAATGCCTCTTGGGCTAAAAGTGAACGTCTAATAATAATCTTTTACTTCAACATTCGAGAGTAATTATAACGGAACATTACTTGTTCGGGTTCCCGCTTTTATTCAATATTGTCATTAAGTAGATGAAATTTTAAGAGTTTTACAAAAAATTTGTAACTTAGTTTTTTAAAAATATTTAGATTTATAAGTAATTCTCACGTGGATTATGAT